>PVHP010042613.1:0-14913 GCA_004024765.1 Zapus hudsonius
AAAAAAAAACTTTTTAAACTTTTTTATTGATAACATCCCGACAGTATGAAATAAAAACCATAACTCCCTCCGGCCACTCTGATTGTCCCCCTCCAAAATCCACCCTCCCTTTAATCCCTTCTTCTTTCCAGCTAGTCTCTTCTGTTCTGACGTCATCATCTTCTCCCTCCTATTCTGCAGGTCTTGTGTAGGAAGTGTCAGCCACTGTGAGGTCATGAATATCAAGGTCACTTTGTGTCTTCCCCTTCCTTTGGCGCTTACATTTTTGTTCCACCATGTCTTCTGCGATGGTCCCTGAGCCTTGGGGGGTGTGATAGAGATGTCTCACTTAGTGCTGAACACTCCACCCACCATTTCTTCTCAGCACTATGTTGAGTTCTGAGTCACCATCATCTAAAAAGAAAAGCTTCTTTAACCACAAGTGAGAGAGGCATTCACCCATGGGCATACATCCAAGTGTTTAGGGTGCAGTTTGGTGGGTATATTTCCACTTAGCCAGACTCTTCATACTGCCTTCAAATTCCATAATCAAATTCCTTGGAAGGAGAGACTTAAGATTGTTCCGCAGTGATTTTTCAGATGACAGGGACTCACTGCAAAGTTGGGTTCTGTGTCTATGTGCTGAATACAGAGGGAGGGTCAATGAGACGTGACTGGATTGGACTCTGTGTCTGATTCCTTGAACTCGCTCTTAAGTCTGAATCATGAGAAATGAGCTGAGCCTTCTGGTCTTAGCTTCTGATGGCAGAGTTGGGGGCAAACTGTTTTTTGCCAGTGCTAATATTTGCTCACTGGGAGCTCAGAAGTGTACAAGCTTCCTTCCACCATGGTGAATCCACACACTGCTTCTGCTGGGTGTAATTCCCTAGTTTCTTCACTTCTTTTCCTTTGCTCAGCAGTAACCCAAAGATCTATCTAGCTCCTGAGCAAATAATTTCTCACAAGGAGGCCATTCACAACAGTGCTTGTGGATGAGAAATAACAGGGCAGGAAGGACAAGCTCCCTTGAGATCGAGAGACAATTTCTGCGCACCCATGATGGCTCAGATCCTGCGCTCCCCTCCTGGGGTGCAGGGCTTCTCCATAGGACGTGACCAGCTCTCAGAAAGTTCTTGAAGGATGCAGATGGGGGATGGGAAGAAAATTTTTTGGCATGGGCTCAAGTCGCAGTGGTGGCCTTTTCGCTGACTAGCTGATCTGTGCGAGATGAGTTTCTCGACCTCTCCAATTCTCAGTGTTCTCACCTGTAAAGTGAGGGCAATGTGCCCAAATTAAAGATCAGTTGTGACGAATGGAAGAAGACAGACATAAAAGACCATAGACTGGAAGATTCCATTTGTATGAGATGTCCAGCAAAGACCAACAGAGAGAGACAGCGTTGGGGAGCAACCACCTGTGGCTGAGAACAGCGAGTGACTTGCATGAGGTATCTCTTTGAGTTGATGGAAATGTTCTAGAATTTCCTCGGGATGATGATCCCAGTTGTGTCCGTATGCTAAAAGTCATAGAGCTTTCCACTTAAAATGAGCAAATTTCATGATATGTGAATTATTCCTCAATAAAGCATTTTTAAAACTAAATGATCAACTGAGGCTCGGGCGAGATGGTGAATTGGTGTCCCTTGACACATTCGGAATGCTGGACATGTGTGCTTTGATTTTACCTTGTCAAACCTAGAAGTTGGCTGTTCCTGGAGGAAAAACACATATAGGAAATGTTAATGGGGACAGCGTTGCCCAGGGTGCTTGCCCAGCAGCCCAGAAAGCAATATTACAGTATTCGAAATAACTCCTTGTTATTAAGGATAGAGCTTGACCTTGGATCTGGGTTGCCCTGGGGTCTGGGAATATGGCTCAATCAGGAAAGCCTTGTGAGTGTGATCTCCAGAATCCACATAAAATGCTGGGTGTGGCAATGTGTCCATGTAAACCCAGCACAGGGGACAGGTGAGCTAGTCTAACTTAATTGGTGTGGTGATTTGAATCAGATGACCCCTATAAACTCATGTGTTCTGAGTGCTTGGTCCCCAGCTCATGGCAATTTGGGAGGTGGAGCCTTGCTGGAGGAGATGTACTGTTGGATGGGATTAGGGGAGTTATAGCTAGACCCCCCTGGCTCATTCCCCTGCTGCTGTCTGCCACCTGTTGTGGCAGAGGTGATGTCCAGCCTCTGCTCATGCCATGCTTTCCCCTGCCATCATGAAGCTTCCCCTTGGGACTGTAAACCAAATAAACCCTCTTCTCCCAGCAGCTGCTTTTAGTGGGATGTTTTATCCCAGCAACGAGAAGGGAGCTGCAACAATTGGTGAGCTCCAGGCCAATGTGAGACCATGCCTCTCATTAAAATATGGTATTTATTTATTTGCAAGCAGAGTGAGATAGAGAGAAGAGAGAGTCAGAGAATGGGTGCTCCAGGGCCTCCAGCCACTGCAAACAAACTCACTCCAGATGCATGTGTCACTGTGCGCCTGGCTTTCCATGGGTACTAGGGAATCGAACTGGGTTTTAGGCTTTGCAGGCAAGTGCATTAATGGCTGAGCCATCTCTCCAGCCTGAGACCCTGCTTTAAAAAAAAAGAGATGGGTGATGGCCACTGAAGAGGACACTTGACGTTTTTCTTTGGCCTCTGCACACATGCGCAAACATCTGCCCATACAAAAATACACATATACAAAAAGAAATTTCTACTTTCACCAATGGTGTTTTGCCAAGAAGAAGTAGAAAATCAGTTTTAAAAGCCAAGTTTTTATTATTATGTGTGTATATATTTGTGTGTGTGTATATATTTGTGTGTGTGTGTTTAGGTCTGAGGACAACCTCAGGGTGTTTGTCCTCTCTTTCCTCCCTGCTAGAGGATGAGTCTACCTTGTTGTAGTGGTTTAGTTTCCTATGTCTCAATCAAGCTGACCTAAGAGCTTTTGGATTCCTGCCTTCACCTCTCATTGCTATAGTGGTGGTGTTGGGATTACAGATTCAGGTGTCACTTGGCATTGGCTTTACATGGGTGCTGGGGAATTGAACTCGGGCTAGCAGACATGCACACAAGCGCCTAAAACCACTGAGCCATTTCCCTAGCACCTTAAGGCAATTTAAAAACATCAGCAAGCGCCCAAGTCCTACTTGATTAGCTGTGGTCCTGGAATGAAAGGAGACATAGAGCGAGGAGACCAATGTTCAAGTTGGCTATCTTTCCAGAGGTATTTACCAATTCTGAAAGGGAGGCCAAGAGATTAAGAAGCTTAACAGAACTCCTTGAACCTCACATTGCTTAGGGGAAAAAACTGGACCTCAGGACCAGAGAGCTCTAATACCAATGTGTGCAGTGGGGGGGGGGGTGCCACGAGCTAGTCAGGGTGAACTATAAATAGGCTGGTATCAAGTCTGCTTAACAGTTGATTGGATTAATGCAATTTGCCTCTCCTTTCTGCCTGCAAAACTTAAACCACTCAGAGAAAAACGACATCATCCAGAAGTTCAAATTATCCCCTCCAATTTTGCACAATTTTAGGAATTCAATAAAACATGACCAGACCTATTAGGAGGCAAAACCACACGACTGAAAATTAGGATTTGAGGGTGGGGGTGGGGATAAGATTCTGAGCAGAGAGGCAGATATTTGATTTATGCAACATGGATTTGATCCTTTTTGATTAAACCATGATTTAATTTCAATTCACTCTTAATTCTTATGATGTCCTGGGACTTGCCAGAATTAGAAACCGTCTCCCCACGTGGGTTTACTTTAGGTTTTCCAACAAAGAAAGATGCTTTGAGGTCAAAACAGTTGCCCCTGTGGCAAGGACTTGACAAGTATAACTCCATAGGTACCACAGTAAAGAACATACATAGCCAATTCATGATCCAGAAATTTCTCATGTCTGTCGCTAACCTCCACCCCCTGCACCCACGAATCCCCTGTCTTTCTTCTGTTGCAAGAGATTATATGTTTCGAGAATTCCATGTAAGTTGCTTCATGCGACCGGTCATCTCTTCCTTTCTGTCTGGCTTCTTTCACTCAGCAGAGGGAAATGTGTCTATGTTGCCACATATTCCAGTGGGTTCTCATTGCAGTTGTTTATAATTCACTGTAAGAAATGGGCTTTAAATAGCCACGAGTAGATTAGATATGGAATCTGATGAGAAGATGGAGACTCGCAGCCAAGATCTGGAAAGTTTGAAAAGATGAGATGGATTTTCTAGGACTGAAAATTCCAGTAAATGAAATGAACAGTTTAATGGGATTAATTACAGATTTTATACTGATTAGACAAACTGTGAACTAGAGGGTAGGTTAGGTGACTACATCCAGAAACAAAGTGCAAACACGATGAAAATACTGAAAAGAATGTGTGTGTGACTTGTGGACCAATTGAAAAGGTTTGATATACTTACTTCTACATGACAATCCAGAAGAAGGGACGAGAGATAAAGAGAAACAAAAATTGAAGAGGGAAGTTCCAAGAAAGGGCATCAAGCTACAGCTTCCAGAGTACCTTGAACCTCACCGCTGGTGAATACAAAGAAACCCAAACGGAGGGGGGTCATCCTTACAAAGTGAGAACCTAGTGTCCTGAGTCATGGAGGCGCCCAGCCTTTGTGCAGGTACATGCACATGAATGAATGAATGAATGAATGAACAAAAGATGACTCATGGTGCAGGAGAGATGGCTCAGCAATTAAGGTGCTTGCCTGCAAAGCCTAACAACCCCAGGTTTGATTCCCCTGTATCCACATAAAGACAGATGCACACTGGTGCATGCATCTGGAGTTCGTTTGCAGTGGCTGGAGGTCCTGGTGCACCCATTCTCTCTGCCTTTCTTCTCCGGATTTCTCTCTCTGCTTGTAAATAAATGAATGAAGCCAGATACACAGGTGGTGTATGTATCAGGAGTTAGTTTACAGTGGCTGGAGACCCTGGTGCTCTCCTGCTCTCTGTCAGCCTCTTTCTTTCTCACTGTCTTGATCTCTCAGATAGATAGATAGATAGATAGATAGATAGATAGATAGATAGATAGATAGATAGATAGATAGATAGATAGATGACAGATATAAATAAGTAAAACCTTTTTTTAAAAAGTAGCCAGGTGTGTTGATATGTACCTTTAATCCATGCACTTGGGAAGTAGAGGTAGGAGGATCACTAGGTGGGACAAATCCCCGAGGCTGAGACTTCTAGATGAAGGGTGTCATAGCCACATGCTACTGGGATGAATCTCCAAACCAGGCACAATTTTGGGGAGGAAAGTATTTATTGAAGTAACAGACCCAGGAGAAGTTAAGGAACAAGGTTGGCTCCCTTTCACAGAAGCAAGCAGGGAGAGAAACCCATCACCAGCACCTCAAGCAAGCACACTGTAACTCACAAAACAACAAGATTGCCGGACTTGAGTTCCAGCTTTTTTTTGCATATCTATCCCTAGTATTTTGCATCCGATTTGAAATAAACAAAAAAAATAACAAAAAAACAAAAACAAAAACATGACTCACTGGGCTGGAGAGATTGCTTAGCGGTTAAGGTGCTTGCCTGTAAAGCCTCACAACCAGAGTTCGATTCCCCAGTACCCACATACGCCAGATGCATAAAGCGGTGTATGCATCTGGAGTTCATTTACAGTGGCTAGAAAGAGGCCCTAGTCTACCCATTCTCTCTCTGCTTACAAATAAATAAATAAACAAACAATAGAATATTTTTTTAAATGAAAATGACTCATGGTGCCTGGATTTCTTTCTCAGATTGTTTCCCGGAAGCAGGCTCTGAGAAAGAGATCAGCTCAGTGGACATTTGTCAGGGAGCCCTGTTGGCATTACCAGAAGAGGCTATATAAACAGAGAGCTCATCCAACCTCCCCTCACACCAGGAAATCAGGGTGGGGATCCAGGACTCAGGTTATATAAACCTCCCTGGCCAGTCTTCAGGAGTGGGCTGTAACTTACATAAGGACTTCAGTTTCTAGTAAGGGGTTACAGCAAGGAGGGGACACCCATGTGATAAGGCATGTTGGAGTGTCATTAGTTCCCAGATGCTTCTTTCTCATCCACACAGAAAGAATAGGCCTGGGAACCCAGGGGCCAAGTTCAAAGCCTTTTGAAGTGAGGTTCTCACCATCATATCATACCGTGTGAATGTCATTGTTGCTAACACCTTTCTTCTCTTTTTTCCCCCCAAATATGTTTATTTGCACAGATTTAGGAATTTAATAAAAATTACCAGACATATTAGGAGGCAAAACCCACACTACTAAAAACTAGGAATGGGGTGGCAGGGGTGGGGATAGACTCTGAGGAGAGCCAGATATTGATTCATACAACATGGATTTTAGTTATGGAGACACCGTTTGAAAGCATATTTTGTGACAAACTGTTACCTGTGTCTAAAAACTCTCAAAATCTACATGTCATCTGCTGCATAGCAAATGACAGTGACGTGTCCTGAGAAGCGTGTCACCAGGAGGTTTTGTCATTGTCTCTATGACAGGTAGTTGATTTTATGAGACCTCTGTTGTATATGCATCGTTGACTGAAATGTCATTAAATGACATGTGACCGTACCTCAGAGTTAAAGTAGTGATAGACATTTCATAGCCAACAGTGTCTGTGGAGTAGGGACTCTGGAGCAGGTTACCTGGGCAATCTTGGAGGAGGGCCTCTCATGGAGGGGCAATCCAGATTTTGGTTGGGGCTACGCTGTCACCCAAAGGCTTGGAAGAAGCTGAAGGATCCATTTCTATGATGGAACCCTCACGTGTCTGGCAAGTTGGTGCTAGCTTGTGGCCTTAGCCCTTCTCTGTGTGTCTGCTTGTGGGATCACTCTGTGACCTCAGGACATAACAGTTCGATTTTCACAGGTGATCATCACCATCTCTCTATGTTACCTTGTCTCTCTCCACCTAGTTTTAGCCCAGGATGAATATAGTAATAAACCTAATTAGCTTCCTCTAGACAAAGACTTGGGGATGGATGTCATGAGGGATGGTCCTGAAGCACAGGAAGCCATTTAACCCTGGCTAACAGATGTCATTCTTCCTCAGGTCCTTGGGTCACTGGGGGTGGGACAAATCCCCGAGGCTGAGACTTCTAGATCAAGGGTGTCGTAGTCAGCCACACGCTACTGGGATGAATCTCCAAACCAGGCACAATTTTGGGGAGGAAAGTATTTATTGAAGTAACAGACCCAGGGGAAGTTAAGGAACAAGGTTGGCTCCCTTTCACAGAAGCAAGCAGGGAGAGAAACCCATCACCAGCACCTCAAGCAAGCACACTGTAACTCACAAAACAACAAGATTGCTGGACTTGAGTTCCAGCTTTTCTTTTGCATATCTATCCCTAGTATTTTGCATCCAATTTGAAATACCTCTGGGCTAGACCCCAGGAAGCCAGGCCAAAGTGACACTTCCTCCAGCCAGAAGGCTGAAGACAATTCACAATTATAATAAACACAATTATAATAAATTCTATTAGGGGACATCTATTCAAAACTACCACAAAGGGACTATAGTGTCTTTTTGTGTGACTATAAGAAAGGAATATGCATTCTCAATACCCTCAGTGTCTCAGCAAAAGAGAGTGTGTGTGGGGGGTGGTCCTTCTACTTTTTCCCAAAGATTCCTGCTCATACATAGCAGGTGACTGGAGTGAAGAACCCCACCAAGGCCCAGGAGACCTGAGCATCCCCATCATGTATATTGGAATGGGGACAAGAAATGGTGGCTCACACCTTTAGTCCCAGCACTCGGGAGGCAGAGGTAGGAGGATCATAGTGAATTCAAGGCCACCCTGAGACTACATAGTGAATTCCAGGTCAGCCTGGGCTAGAGTGAGACCCTACCTTAAAACTCCCACCCACCCCCAAAAGAAGAGGAAGGAGGAGGAGGAAGAAGAGGGGAGAGGGGAGGAAGAAGAAGAAGAGGAGGAGGAGGAAGAGGAGATAGAATATAGATATCCATAATGTTAGAGATATAGATAGAGAATGTGTTAGATTTTTCTTTTTTTCCAAAAAAAAATATTTATTTATAAAGACGGAGAGAATGGGCGCACAAGGGCCTCTATCTGCTGCAAATGAACTCCAGATGCATGCACCACTTTGTGCATCTGGCTTTACGTGGGTATTGGGGATTGAGTCCAGGTCGTTAGGCTTTGTAGGCAAGTGTCTTAACTGCTGAGCAAGATTTTTCTTTTTGATTTTTCGACATAGGGTCTCTCTCTAGCCCAAGCTGACCTGGAATTCACCGTATAGTCTCAGGGTGGCCTCGAACTCATGATGCTCCTCCTACCTCCGCCTCCTGAGGGCTGGGATTAAAGGCATGCGCCACCACACCAGGCTAGATTTTTTTTTTAATTAAAAGTTCCTGTGACTTCACTTGTGAGCCTCAAAGTCAAGCCAGGTCTCAGCACATCAAAAACAATGTCGACGTGAGACAGAGAACAACTCTTTTCCATACTCACATATTAATGGAGAGATAACACTCAAAGCATATCAAAGTAAATTTCAGAGGTGCTGCTGACATTTGCAGAATAAACATTAGTTAAACACTTATGAACGACCGTCAAAATTATTTCACGGGTGTAAATTAGAAGGCAGCCCCTGTAATGTTGATTTTTTTCCCTCCCCGAGTTTCCACAGTTGAGTGCACAAAAGTGTCACAGAAAGATATTGAGAGACCTTTCTCCACATGGGGATGTCAACAGTCTTCCCTTCATCTTCTGTTAGGATACTTTTTTCCCAACCAGATCAGTCATTGACTCCTAATAGCAATATTAAATTCACATTTTATCAAGTAATGAACTAGAATTCTGCATAGCCCACCCAGGGAGATGTGATCAGGGAAAATCAGAGAATTTCCCATCAGCCCAGCCCAGACAGTTCTTAATTATCCACTGGTATGTTTCCATGGGTCTTGTCTTTACTCCAAGTTTACTTTAGATTTTTTTAATAATTAAAAAAAAATTCCATTCAATCCACACAGGATAACCCAGTGAAACAGAAACCAACGATTTTCGACACAAAGACCCCTAAGTTCTCAACATTAAAGCAGCCTTAATACTCACCCACCACGACTCAGAGAACTGAGTGGAAGAGGGGGTGGAAAGATTGTGAGAGCTGTGGTGGGGGAGAATATCCAGAGACATGATGCCCCTGAGTAACAACATACTAGGGCCAGGAGAACCGGGTTGAATACTAGGCTATCCATGATTCCCTGACCCAAGGACTGAACCAGATGGCCCACAGAGGAGGATATCCAGCTGGTTGGGGATGGGGAGGGGGGGCATTGGGGAAATTGGGGATAACAACTCATTGTTGGCCCACTAAATAATGTAACTCATTATGGACAATAAAAAAAAATCCCTGTAAAAGAAAGAATTAAAAATATTATAACATGTAATATATAGCCAGGCCTGGCGATACCAACCTATAATTCTAGCTACTCTAGAGTCTGAGGCAGGAAGATCAGAAGTTCAAGGCCTTGCCTGGACTTACAGAGTGAGTTCAAGGTCAGCCTAGGCACCTTAATGAGACGCTTCTCAAGATGAAAGGTAAAAAGAAAGCTGGAATATCCTTTAGCGGTATAGTGTGTGCCTAGCATGTGTGAGGTCATAGATTCTATTCCCAGCTCTTAATTTTTAAAATAAATCAGAACATACTTAGTGCAGTGAATTAAAATGGCCCACAAGTATACAACCATCTAGTCTTGTTGTATCCTGTCTGGATTCTTCTATACCTACTAGTGTTCTGTGATGGTTGATGTTGTCAACCGGAACTTGACTCGCCTGGTGTGATGGTTAGGTTTTGTTGTCAACTTGATCTTTTTAATTATCTTGGGTGGGTCTCTGAGGATGTTTACAGGAAGGCAGCCTCTCAGTAGGGGGCAGGATGTAAAGAAGCTAGAACTAAACATCCTTTCCTGTGTGGGCTGTGCAGGAAGGAAAATACAGAGACTCAGGAAGCCATTAAGTCTGGGAAAGGGTTGTAAGACCCCACCCTAAGGCTATATAAAGGGGAAGAAATTCTCTCCTTGCTCTTGCTTGTTTGCTGTTTTGTATGGTGTAGGTGATGGGTTTTTCTCTCTGCTCGGACCTGTGAAAGAGGGCCAGCCTCTTTCGCTGTTACAGAACTTCCCCTCAATCTGTAGTTTCAATAAATACTTTCCTCCCCCAAATTGTGCCTGGTTTGAAGATTCATCCCAGTGGCGTGTGGCTGACTACGACACCTGGGAAGGAAGCCTCTGGGCATGTCTTTGAAGGCTTTTATCTTGATTAGGTTAATTAGAGTGGGAAGACCCATCTTAACTAGCTGTGGGTGGTGCCACTCTGTCACGAACCAGAGTCCTGGATGGGATAAAAAGGAGGGAGTTGGCTGAGCTGCAGCCTTCATCTCATGCATGGCTCTCTAATTCCTGACTAGATGTAACATTCCTACTGCCGTAGGGCTGAAGCCTTGAACCATCAGCCTAAAATAAACCCTGCCTTCCTTAAGTTGTTTTTTTTTTTTCAGGTTATTTTGTCACAGCCATGAGAAAGGTAATGACAACATGATCTACTGTTTTAATTTTACCCAAATATAGATTTTCCCATTCCTTGCTTATTTTCACTTAATATTAGACTGAAGATATGTTTTCATATCTGTAAAACATTCATGAGCTATATATAAAACATCATTGGAGCCAATGATGGACCCTGGAAATGACAGTGGTCCCATGAGACTATACCACCCAGTGATGTGGTAGCCATCTGGGTTTGTGTCTGGCAGTCTGGTGGGATCACCTGACGATTCATTTCTCAGAATATGTCCCCCTTGTTGGCTGACACAGGCCTACATATGACATCAATGACATGCCACGGAGTGATGTATTCACTCACTGCCCCATTTTAACTCAAATTTTCACCGTGCTGGTATCACCATGTCCTGTGTATGTAGACTGCCCCCGATTCACAGTGGTTTAGCTTATCTTTTTTTGCTTTAAGATACTGCAAGAGCCAGAGCTATATTTTGGAGTTTGAAGTCTGCTATGTCCAGGGCCCCAGACCTTGAGCAAGCATATTTATAACTTTGATATTTTCTTGGACTGGCAATAGGCATTATGCCATCTCTTGAGATGCAGTTGTTGGCAGCGGGCGGAAACTTCCAGCCCCACACATCACACAGATCAACACCATCACTCTATAATGGCTGAGTTATGATGCTCAAGAGGTTAAGTATATTAAGTGCATTTTTCCCCCAGAGGTAGGGACTTGCTCTAGCTCAGGCTGACCTGGAATTCACTATATAGTCTCAGGATGCCATCCTCCTACCTCTGCCTCCCAAGCGCTGGGATTAAAGGTGTGCATCACCATACCCACCCAGCTAAGTGCATTTTTGACTTGCAATATTTTCAACTTACTCTGAGTTTAGGGTTGGATGGCTAGGTGATTAAGGATACTTGCTTGCAAAGCCCAGTGGTCCAGGTTCAAGTCCCCAGTACCCATGTGCAGACATGCACAAAGTGGTGTATGTGTCTGGAGTTCATTTGCAGCAGCAAGAGGCCCTGGGGCACTTATGCTCCCCCTATCAAATAAATAAGAATAATTTTAAAGGTTGAGTTTATTGGGATAGAACCCCATGCAATGTAAGTTGGAGACCTGTAGATCTCTAAGTATAATTCTAGTTTTTGGAGCTTAGAATACAGAGCTCAAGATGAGGCTTAAGTGCTTGAGCATTTTTTAGGGAGAACAGTCTTGGGGAAAACCATGCAAGACAAGGGTTCTCCACCATATCACTGTGAAACACACAGACCCATTGGTTTGATCATGTGGGGCGTTTTAGGATCTTCTGTACCAGAAGCCAAGCCTCAAGGCCAGTGCCTTGAGGAAACCTGAGGTGGGTCAAGTTCACCCCAGTACAACCTTCACTTGCAGGTTGTGTCATCTACCACGGCTAAGGTTTTCATCTTGGTCCATTGTGGAAGACCTGCAGACATGGGATGTGTCACTAATCAGCCTCAGGTGGCATAATTCCAAGGATACGGCAGAGCAAGCAATGGAGGGTACAGTGATGGTCAGAGTCTGGGCAGCCAGTGAGTGGTGTCTGGTAGCTGTCAGGGGCGAAAGCCTTTGGGGGCCTTTGGAGGCACACCCTGGCTTAGTCTTGGACAGCACCTGACAGCCTGCCAAGAGGGGTTTGGCTTAATGAGTTTCAGGAGGCAATCGCGATTGGCTATTATGCACAGGTTCTTATCATTAACCCCTGATTGGCCAGGAAGCTCTATATATACTGCCTCATTCCCCGCAATAAAGAACACACGTTCGTCAACCCACAAGCGGGGTGTGTGTGTGTGTGTGTGTGTGTGTATTTGTATGATCACTGCCCTCCACGGGTGACGGGCAGTGATAGGTAGCTGGTATTTCTCTACATGCATCACCAGGCAGAATCCTTAGGTGTGAGAGCATGCGCATATAGAGTGTTGATAGATTTCAACAAACCACATTTCATTTCCAACAAGGTTCGTCTGAGCCTCAGCCCTGTGCCCCAGAGCCCCGGAGTCATTTCTTGTACCTCGATGGACATTTCCTGCTCAATCGGTGGAAAATGTTTTCTGTTTTGGTTGCTTTTGCTATTCTAACCTGCCATAATTTAAATATTAGTGAGGTGGTGCCCTAGGTATATATCTGGAACTTTCTACTGCATGCAGAGTAAGTACCCAAGCATGGGCCTGAGTAACCCTAGACAAAAGAAGCTTTCACCAGAAAGAATTGCGTTGCTCCTTCCAAATGCAAATGCAAAATGGTTATTTTGTTGTAACACACAAAAAATATAACATACAAAGTACTGTTTTAGCCTCCCTCCTCCTCCTCTTCTTCCTCTCCCTCCTCCTCTTCCTCATCCTCTTCTTCCTCTTCCTCCTCTTCCTCCTCCTCTTCGTCATCTTCCTCCTCCTCTTCCTCTTCCTCCTCCTCTTCCTCTTCCTCTTCCTCCTCTTCTTCTTCCTCCTCCTTTTCTTCCTCTTCCTTTTCCTCCTCTTCCTCTTCCTCCTCTTCCTCCTCCTCTTCCTCTTCCTCCTCCTCTTCCTCTTCTTCCTACTCTTCTTCCTCTTTCTCTTCTTCCTCCTCCTCTTCTTCCTCCTCCTCTTCTTCCTCTTCCTTTTCTTCCTCTTCCTCTTCCTCCTCCTCTTCTTCCTCTTCCTCCTCCTCTTCCTCCTTCTCTTCCTCCTCCTCTTCTTCCTTTTCTTCCTCCTCCTCCTCTTCCTCCTCCTCCTCCTCTTCTTCCTCCTCCTCCTCCTCCTTCTTTTTGCAGTGATGGGAATTAAACCCAGGGCTTCATGCATATGAGATTCACGCTGTATCACTAAGCTACACCCCAGATCCCATTTCTACCATTGTTAAGTGGAAGCTGAGTGCCATTAAGTCCTTTTGCTTTGTTGTACACCTGTCTCCACCACTCTCTCCAGGACTGTTTTTATCTTTCCGAATTGAAACTGTTCCCATTAAGTAAACCGTCCTCATTGCTTCCCCATCATTGCCCCGGTCACCTCTATTATATTTTCTGTCTCTGTGAATCTGACAGCGTCCGGGACCTCATATAAGTGCAATCACACGGTGTCTGTCCTTTCGTGACTGGCTGTGTCTCACTTGTCACTGGTGAGTGCTGTCCATGGCCTGTCCAGTAGTTCCTGGGCTTGAGGAGTGATTGTAGATGAGATTCTGGGTCAGGCCTTAAAGACTAAACTTGCCAGTCATTTCTGCTTAAGATGAGAGGATGGAGAGATGACTCAGTGTTTGAAGGCACTTGCTTGTAAAACCTGGCAGCCTGGGTTTGATTCCCCAGCACCCATGTGGGGACGGATGCACAAGGTGGTATGTGTGTCTGGAGTTCATTCGCAGTGGCAAGAGGCTCTGGTGTGCCCATGCTCACCCCCTCTCTCATAGTAAATTTTTTTAAAATACATTTTTATTTGTAAGGAGAAAGTAAGAGAGGGAAGAAGAGAAAAATAATGAGCACAGCAGGGCCTCTTGCCACTGCAAATGAACTCCAGATGCATGTGCCACTTTGTGCATCTGGCTTTATGTGGGTACTGGGGAATCGAACCTGTGCTATTGGGCTTTGCACCCCAAGTACCCATCCCCTTCTTCACTACTCATGTGTTGGAATACTGAATCCTATTTGGTGGCACTTTTGGGATGGTTGTGGAACCTTTAAGAGGTGGAGCTTTGCTGAAAGAAGTGTGTCCCTGGGGTGTGCCTTGACGTGTTACAGCCCAGTACCACTTGCAGCCTTCCTTCTCTCTCTGCTTCCTCCCTCCTGATGTGACTGTGTGGTGGGGATTTCCTCTAAAAACAACTGAAATAAACTCTTTCCTTACCTTAGCTGCTTGTGCTCAGGGATCCTGTCCCTCAATGAAAAAAGAATGACTGATAAAGCCGTGGGCCTCACAAACAGCTTTTTGATGGCACTTGACCATGCATTTCTCACACTGCCTATCCAAGGTCACCTGCAGCAAATGTGTGTGTGTGTGTGTGTGTGTGTGTGTGTGTGTGTGTGTGTGTGTGTGTTGGGAGAGGGAGCCTTTTCAGATACTGGTGACTTTCTCCATGCTCAGATGCACACTTTCATAGCTACCCCCTGGTCCTAGCACACCCCTGTGTCAAAGCCAGCCCAGGCCACTCCGCACTCCTTGAGATCTCTGGCTCTCCTTGTGTGGTTTTCCAGCTTCTAAGCTACTGGAAAAATTGGGGGAGGAGAGGAGGGATCATTGCCAGGTTTCCTTAAAAATTAACACCAAGGCTGAAGAGATTGCTCAGTGGTTAAGTGTAAGCGTGAGGGCCCGAGGGAGCCTGAGGCTGCCTGAGTTCAGATCTCCAGATCCCAAGTCAAACAGCTGGGTGTGGACACACCTGCCTGGAACCCCATTCCTGCAGGGAAACCGAGAATCTTCAGAGCCCCAAA
>PVHP010042614.1:0-14912 GCA_004024765.1 Zapus hudsonius
TATATCAATTGCTATATCATTTATATGATCTATATTATGTCATGTATATCCATGTCTCTGTTTATATCTATAGCTCCATTTATATCTATATAATCTATATCTATACCTGTATCTATATCTAACCATATATATAACAGCTCCATTTGGATGTGTGGAGACCACCCACTTCAGAATCCCAGTACTATGGAGGCTGAGGCTGTAGGGATGTCATGACTTCCAGGTCAGCTTTGACTACAGTGAATCCCTATTTCAAAAAATATTTTTAAGCTGGGCATGGTGGTGCACACCTTTAATGCCAGCAATTGGGAGGCAGAGGTAGGAGGATTGCCATGAGTTTGAGACCAGCCTGAGACTATATTGTGAATCCCAGGTCAGCCTGGGCTAGAGTGAGACCCTACCTCGAAAAACCAAAAAAAATTTTTTTACATAAACTTTCCTGATGTTCATATATATATAATCTTCACAGCTTTATTACTGCTGATTGCTGTAAGAATGTGAGGGTAGCAGGATATGGTAGTCCACCTTTAATCCTAGCACTGGAGAGGCAGAGGCAGGAGGATGACCTTGATTTTGAGGGCAGATGGGGCTACAGAGTGAACTCCAGGTCAGCACTGGCTACAGCAAGACTAAACATTGAAAATGAAAATAAAATAAATAAAAGGAACCATTGACACTGGGTTAGGTGTATGTTTCTGCTGCAGGAAGGGGGTGATGTCCATGTTACATCCACTTCCTGGACAGGCCCCTCTCCATGGGTGTGTAGACCCTATGTCCTGGTCTGGGGTGAACAGCTTTCCTATATTCTCACAGGTCAGGTTTACAGGAGGACCATCTCTGGATTGCTTTGGTCAACTGTCACTGAAGGGGAAATTAAATCAAATTTATACTGCAGGGTGGCCTGGTTGACACATCATTCTTCTCATTAAGTCTTTGCTTATGGGTGTTATAATCCAGCTTCACTTTGCCACTGTTTGCAGTGCTGTGGCAGAGGTGATGTCCACCCTCTGCTCATGCCATCATTTTTCTTCCAAACACGAACCTTTCCCTGGATTGTTTAGAAGAAAATAAACTCGTTCCTGTACAACCTTCATTTGGTTGTGTTCTCCTTTGTTGCAGCAACAAAAAAAGGAAAATACAACACCTGGTATTTCAGAGTGTGCGTTTGTTTGTGTATATTCTCAGATTTTTCTCCATGTGAGATTTAATGTCTGTACCTCATTTCTTTCTTCCTAGTATGTCTGAGATAGGTAGCTTCCCTGCTAGGCTTCTTTGTTGATCTTTACTGCTCCAAATTAAATCTCACAATTCAAAATTTACCTTCACCCAGTGTTTTCAAGTTCATGTAGTTTGAAGAAGGACTCTAGTTGGGGTTCAAGACCCTGAGGTCTTATATTTTTGGAGGGTAATGTGTGTTGTAGTAGGGTCTCATTCTAGACTGAGCTGAATTGGAATTCCCTATAACTTATCAGACAACTTTTCAATAAGATATGGTTGAGAGCTTCATTCAATATTTGGAGTATCCTGATGGTGTTTTGGTCTTTCTTTTGTCCCTACATGAATTCTTATGTCCCCATTGTGTTCATTTGTGTTGAGAATGTTATCAATGCAGCACCATTTACTGGAATATGTTATATATTTTTTTGTTTTTTTGAGGTAGGGTCTCATCCTAGCCCAGGCTGACCTGGATTCACTATATAGTCTCAGGGTGGCCTTGAACTCATAGTGATCCTCCTACCTCTGCCTCCCAAGTTCTGGAATTAAAGGTGTGCGCTGCCATGCCCTGCAAATATGTCTATTTTACAAAATTTTTTCTTTTTTTTGAGGTAGGGTCTCGCTCTAGTCCTGGCTGACCTGGAATTCACTATTTAGTCTCAAGGTGGCCTTGAACTCACAACAATCCTCCTACCTCTGCCTCCAGAGTGCTGGGATTAAAGGTGGGTGCCACCATGCCTGGCTTTACAATTTTTTTTAATTGAAAAGGACCTTGGTGTCTGGAAGAGTCTTTGTATTTCTCCACAGTGTTGTGATACTTAACTGCTCTGGGGTGTGCTGATGGTGCACTGCACGCATTTTGCATGACCAGATGTTCCTGAGCTGATGGTCACATGGGATGAAAATGATGCTAAGTGGACTATTAACCTGACACACTTCTCATTCAACAGTTCACCCTGAGCTACTCTGACAATTCATCAGAGGACAGCTGACCTGACATCACACAGCTGTCCAGTCAAGGGCACCACAGGACAACTGTCTAGCAGAGCTTATGGAAAGAGCTGTTCAATCAGAGGTAACAAGAGAAACTTTCTAAGGATTCTTAGGAAAAATTATCCAGTTAGAGTTGCTGGGGAAGAATTGCCCAGAGGTGGCTGGAAAACGGTCAAATCAGAAGTATGAGTAAGAGCTCTCCAATCTGAGAAGACACTGCATGACCATCTAATCACAGACCCTGCAGTAGAACTAACAAGTCAGAGGTGTCTGAGATCTGTTCAGAGAGCTCATGAGAATGGTCAATCAGAGGACATGGAGGAACTGGGTTGAGGTGAACCACCTAGGTGCATGGCAGTTCACAATGTCACAGGCTTTCCCTTGATCCATGTCTTGGCTTCTTCCTATCTAGGAACTGAGGAGCTGGTGGAGAGATGCTCGACTCACAGTGGTCCATGTCCTTAGCCAGGAGATCCACGGGTAATTTGGAAGTTGAGCCATGGTTAATATATTCAACCTCAGTTTCCTGATTCAGACACCAGATGAGGTGGACACCAACCAGAGTGCAGGCTGCTGTGGGAGAACCATGTCCTGTTAGTCAGGTGTGTATATTGGGACCTGAGTCCTGGTTGGATAATGTGGTCTAATCAGCTACTTAAGGTCCTGTGAGTCAGTTTATGCAACAGAAGTGTCCACACTCCTGTCACTCATGTCAGCAGGGAAAGTTCAGCTTTATGTTCACAAAGCTGACAGGTCCCTCTGATTCAGCCTCTCCTGGGTCAGGGTAGTTAACCTGTCTGAAGGGTCCTCTGCAGGTCTGGGCCTACTTCTTGCCACTCATGCCCACCCCAGGTCATGACCAAGATTTTCTCAATCATCTCTGCTGATGGAGATGGACATAACATGGATGGGGGACACATATGAGTCCATCACCACAGGTCCTGTCAGCACATGGATAACTCAATGTATACCAATGATTTTGGTATTTGGTCTTGGATTTCAGCACCTACATTGTGTGGACATGGTTGTGCACCACTTCAAACACAGTCCCATCAGGCTGTGAAGTGTCCCTTCCTCAGCTCTGTCACCATCATTCAGCTCCAAACTGCCCCGGTCAACACTGAACACAGATTTGTATACACACATATGTAGAGATATATACATGTATAATTAAAAATAAGAGTTACAATATATGTATCACACAGGGCTGGAAAACATGGTCTCAGTAGCAGTAAGTAGGTATACAAAGCCCCATTCCAACAGGGAGAATATATACTCATTAGTTGTGGGTCAGGAAACCACCACCCCAAATATATAGGTTATTTCTATTGGGTCTTGATAGACTACCATGGCTAGATTGCAATACCGTATTGCTTTAGATACCACAGACTGTTTAAGGTTCTAAATTATCAGGGTGGCATTATATTACAAATGTCCTGTCTTCCTGGTAGATCTCACAATGCTAGATGTTCTCTGCAATTTTCTTCAGAATAAATATCGTGCTTATAGAGAAGTTTCCTTTCTGATGTACAAATAACCATCTGTCGTAGTCAGCCACATGCCTCTGGGATGAAATCTTCAAACCAGGCACAGCTTATGGGAGGAAACGACTCATTCAAGCTACAGATCCAGGGGAAGTCCCAGAAAAGTGAAAGAGGCTGGTCTTCTTTCACAGGTCCAAGCAGAGAGAAAAACCCATCACCAACAATGCACAGGACAGCATACAGGTAGGAGGGCCCAAGGAGAGAATTTTTTCTCCTTATAGCCTTAGGGTGGGTCTTAGAACACTTCGCCAGACTTAATGGTTTCCTGAGTCTCTGGACTTTCCTTCCTGCACTGCCATCACAGGAAAGGATGTTTAGTTCTAGCTTCTTTGAACTTCTTTATATCCTGCCACCTACTGAGAGGCTGCGTTCCTGTAAACACTGAGAGACCCACCCAAAATAATTAAAAGATCCAAGTTTACAACAAAACTTAACCATCACACCACCCATGCAAAATGGGCCCATGAGTGGAATAGCGGCATTGTATGTTATGAATGGGTGTAAGGCCCACTCCATGGAAGTGAACTCTTGCATGATACTTGTAGCAGTCAGTGTTCTAGTTGCTGCGCAGAAAGATCCTGAGCAAAAGCGGCTTGTGGAGGAATGGGTTCATTTGGCTTACAGACTCGAGGGGAGACTCCATCCTGGCATGGAAAATGATGGTATGAGCAGAGGGATGGACATCACCTCTACTACAGCACTGGAAACAGTGGCAGGAAGGTGTGCCAAATACTGGCAAGGGGAAGCTGGCTTATAACCCCATAAGCCTGCCTGCAACAACACAGCTCCAGCAAAGTTGTAAAATCCAAATTACCATCAGCTGAGGATCCATTACCCAGAACACATTCATTTGTTTGTGGGGGACATTTGGATCAAACCATGACCATAATGAAGCCAACTCCATACACATGGACCACTTTGTGCATCTGCCTTCACATGGGTTTGGAGAACCAAACCCGGGTCATTGGGGTTTTGATTAAACAAAGGGTGAGTATCCTGTTTTATTCTAGATTTCAAAGGAAGTTCTATCTCTTAGATTGAATGCTCTAAGATTTACTAGCTTTATGATAATTAGCTTTATGATGGCTTTTGTTTTTCTTACTGGACTTTATTAAATTAAGGTTTATTTTTGTATTTTTCAGATTTATATCATGAATTTTATATACTGTTACACTGAGTCTTTTTAAATTTTGTGATTTCTGCCTTTAAGTGCTTTTTGTATGTAGTACTAACTTTGGTAATTTCTGTAAATTAATGCAATCTTGCATCCCTGGAATGAATATACCTTTGGAGTGATGTTTGATTTTTATAATGTGTTGTTGATTACATTTTGAGGTATTGCTTACAACTTTTGCATCCATGTACATTAGGAAATTTGGAGTGTGATAAATTGTGTTGTAATTTTCATTGTTTGTATCTTCATTTTAGTGGCTTTGAGAAAAATCTTCCCTATTAATTGATCCCTTTATGTTTAGTGAAACATTTTGAATTTTAACAGTGTAAAAGTTTGGTAAAATCAAGCAATGTCTTCATGTGGACTTTGGCTTTGCTTTCAGAGATTTTCATTACTGCTTCAAACATGTTGTTATGATATGTCATTAAGATTCTAACATTATATGGGTGTAATTTAGCTAGTTCAACTGTGCTTAGAAATGTATTGTCTTCTTCCTTTAAAGCCTTTTTTTATTTTAATTGACAATTTCCATACTTGCATGTACTATGATCACACTCCACCAACACCTTCTCTTAGCCATTTCCCATCTCTGTACACTTGAAACCCTCAAACTTCCATTTAATCCCTCTATCTCTTTCAATTTTCATCTATCTGTCATCTATTTGTAATCTATCTACCACTTTATCTCAGTCACTATTTCCTTCTCACTTCCATGCTGAAATTGAGTTACAAAATATTTCCAAACTGGTTAGGTTTCAGAGTGCTGGAATTTACACTGGGAACTGCTAACTACAAAGTTTACCAACAGAGCCGGGCATGGTGGTGCGTGCCTTTAATCCCAGCACTCAGCAGGCAGAGGTAGGAGGATCAATGTGAGATCAAGGCCAGCCTAGGACTACATAGTGAATTCCAGGTCAGACCCTACCTCAAAAAACAAAAAAAAAAAAACAAAGTTTACCAAAAGCATGAATAAAATGATGCTGCAGGTAAGGAAATTAACTTGCCTCATGTAATGGTTATGTTTTGTTGGGAACCTGAACATTTTAGTAATCTTGGGAGGGTCTCTAATGTTTTCCACAGGAGTGAGGATGTAAGGAATCTCAGGAGCTAAAAAATGTATCTCTTAACATAGTTCTCTTTTAACATACCATAAAACATTACTCTGCATTATAAGTACTAATTGGGTGCATTTAAGGTTTTTATTGAGACATTTTCTTGTATATTTCTGCAGTATGAATTTTCTGAGATTATAAATGGTTTGTCACACTCATATTTGTAGGGTGTCTCTCCACTGTGAATTATCTGATGTCTTTTAAGATGCAGTTGCAGGTTAAGTATTTTTTTTTTCATTCCCAGCTTTTCTATGTTTACTCTCTAGCATGCATTCTCTGATGTGCTCTAAGATGTGAGGAACTAGTGAACCCCTTTATCACATTCCTTACATTAGGAAAGTTTCTCTTGAGAATGTATTCTCTGATGTCTTCTAAGAGTTGAGGGCCTAGTAAAGGCCTTGTCACATTCCTTACATTTGAAAGGTTTCTCTCCAGTATGTACACTCTGATGTGCTCTAAGATGTGAGGACCAAGTAAATGCCTTGTCACATGCCTTACATTTGAATGGTTTTTCTCCAGTATGTACTCTCTGATGTCCTCTAAGATGTGAGGACTGAGTAAAGGCCTTGTCACATTCCTTACATTTGAAATATTTCTCTCCAGAATGCATGCTCTGATGTGCTCTGAGATGTGAGGACTGAGTAAAGGCCTTGTCACATTCCTTACATCTGAAAGGTTTCTCTCCAGAATGTATTAGCTGATGTCTTCTAAGATGAAAGGACTGAGTAAAGGCCTTGTGACATTCCTTACATTTGAAAGGTTTCTCTCCAGAATGTATTCTTTGATGTGCTCTAAAACTTGAGGACTGAGTAAAGGACTTGTCACATTCCTTACATCTGAAAATTTTCTCTCCAGAATGTATTCTCTGATGTCTTCTAAGATATGAGGACTGAGTAAAGGCCTTGTGACATTCCTTACATTTGAAAGGTTTCTCTCCAGAATGTATTCTCTGATGTCTTCTAAGATTTGAAGACTGAGTAAAGGTCTTGTGACATCCCTTGCATTTGAAAGGTTTCTCTCCAGAATGTATTCCCTGATGTGCTCCAAGGTCTGAGGACTGAGTAAATGCCTTGTCACATTCCTTGGAGTTGAAAGGATTCTCTCCATCATTTAGTCTTTGATTTCTTCTAAGAGTTAAGGACCAACTAAAGGATTTTTCACATTCTTTGTTCTCTCTAGTATGTATTCTCTGATGCTTTGTAAGAGTTGAATTCAGGCTGAAGGATTTGTCACATTCTTTGCATTTATATTTCTCCCCTGTGGGAATTCTCTGGTGTCTTGTACACTGTATGTATAAATTAAAGGATTTTTTACATTCCCTGCATTTGAAATTTTCCTCTAGAATATGAATTTTCTGATGTGTTTTAAGACTTGAAGAGTGTTTGAAGGATTTTTCACATTCCTTACATCTGTAAGGTTTCTCTCCAGTATGAATTTTCTGATGTGGCTTAAGGCATGATAGCACACTAACAGATTTGTCACATTCCTTGTATTTGAAAGGTTTTCCTCCACTATGAATTTTCTGATGAGTATTTAAATGTGAGAGCTGGGTAAAGGATTTTTCACATTCCTTGCATTTGAAAGTTTTTTCTCCAGTATGAAAACTCTGATGTGTTCTTAAAGTTGAGGGATAAGTAAAAGATTTGTCACATTCCTTGGATGTGAATGGCTTCTCTCCAGTATGAATTTCCTGATGTCTCCTTAGACTTGAATACCAGGGAAAGAATTTCTTATATTCCTTACATTCAAAATGTTTTTCTCTAGCATTAATTCTATAATGCTCATCAAGTGATGACAAGCTATTAAATAACCTAACACATATGATACATTCATAGGGTTTATCTTCACTCTGAACTTTCACATGTCCAGTGAAATTTGAGCAAGTATTTAAATATTGTATACCCATCTTCCTTTTGGTTGGCTCCTCTTCCATAAAGATTGTTAGTTGAGAACTAAGATTAGAAGAGCAAACAAAATTTGCATTACCATCTTCACCTCTGTGTTGTTCCTTCCCTGTTGGAGTCTTGTGATTTTCACTAGAGTTGAAATACACCTTTAAATATTTCTCACAGTCTATTTCCTCATAAGACCTCTGCTGAATACGAATGTGCTCCTGGACTCTCAGGTCTGCACACTGACCCAAGACTTTTGTACATGTATCACCTCTACAACTTTTCGCTGGAAAATCAACTAGCTGATGATTATTAGGTTTTGATCTATGATGAGTTACGTTCATAAGTGTATATTCCAGGTATGTTTTGGCTCCATGACAAGTATCTAGGAAATTAACAGAAAATATGAACTTGTTAGTGTTTTTGTTTCATTTTATGTGTAGAAAATTTTTAAAAACTCAATTTTAATATCTTTGGCACAAAGGAAATATTATGTCTTATCATGTACATATAGAAATTCAAAAGCTGACCACAATAGAAATATTAATTAAGAAATCAATAATGAGCATTATAAAAAGAACCTCTCTTCTGTATAAAAATGAGTAAATACTTGTTAACTGCAAAAAATATTTGTATAACTGCAAACTATAGTTAAAATATTTCCAACCATTAATAAATTCAGTGTATCCTAAATCCCTGTAGTTTTAAACCTTCCCCCCAAACTTGATAGACATATTACTATAAAGTAACACCAGTTTGTTGTAGTATAACTGACATAAAGTAAATATTTTTAAAGTTTTTCATCACTTTGGGTATCAATATCATGGGTAATTGGGATGTATAGAGCTACTTCATACTTAGATTCTTGTGCTTATCACAATTATACATGTAATCCCTAAATTTCTTACATTCACATTCCTTACATCATAGCTTCTATGTATACCTTGTATCATTTTTAGTAAGAATTTTTGTGCATGCTTTGATGGAAATAGTTGTATATTATAATGGCAAAGTGCATGTGCAACAAAAAAATTAACATTAAAAATAATCCCATATCATTGATGAATATGAACACATTTTATTTACAATAATAAAATATACTAACCTGAGAATATTAGCATGATGGTAGGAAAGAAAATCTATGCTTGTGACTACTATAGAGAACAAATACACATGAAGAAATATCAAGTCAACAATGATTTTGTATGAGCTCAAAACACCCCTGAATTTCTCATTTGACATAAAGTCACAATGACAATAGTGTCATCATCAAAAGGCAATGGGTAATTTATTCCACTATCCCACAGTGAAGGTACTTCCTGTGCGTAACAATGGTTACATCTAGGAGAGCTAAACTTACAATATCCAAGGGTAAATTGGCAACAAATCCTCCATACCCTGTCTACATGGCTTGCTCTAGGAAAGTTTGTGTGATGGATTTCATCATTAAAAACAGGAAAGAATAAGGAACCCTGGAGAAGATCTTAACTGCATAGACATTTACTCTGTTGGGGACATGGCAGGATTTCACAGTGTTTAAGGTGCTAGCATGCAAGGACTTATGAAGGAGGTTTAATTCACAAGTATACTCATGAAGCCAGATTGTCAAAGTCACATGCATATGGAGTTCATTTGAAATGGCTACAGGCCCTGGTAAACCCACTGTCTCTCTCTCTGTTTTCTTGCACTTTCCCTCTTCCTCTCTTGTACACTATGACTCCCAGTCCCTTTGCAAACAAGAATAAAGAGTGAACAAACTAATGAATGAAGACTTAAAAAAGAAAAAAAGAAAGTTATGTAATCTGTATACCTTTTCTATTATCTGAGACTAAGGCACAAAAAGCCCTCTGCTCAAAAGTATATCACTAAATGTTCAGAGGAAAGGCTGTAACTTGCTACAAAGGCTAGCTCTCATCATGGAATTGTGATAAATATACACTTTAATCATATATATATATATATATATATATATATATATATATATATATATATATAATATTTCAGTTTGAAGGGCATATTGACTTACCATAGTTTATTAATGAGAATAACAATCTTTATACAGCAAGAGTTCCCTGATAAATTTATAAAGCCCAATGGAAGAAATGATGACATCCCATTCAACAAATAATGCTTACTGAGTATTTGCATCTGATTATTGTATGTCTGTTAATCTTTATATTATGGTTTCTTTATATCTTTATAAGAACTTACAATATTGTATTTTTTCTGATAATCAATTATTTTTTGGGGGGGAGGAAAATATTGAAGTAACAGATAAAGGGAAAGTTCCATGATGGTGGAAGTGGCTGGCTTCCATTCACAGATCCAAGTAGAAGGAACAATCCATCACCAGCACCTCAACCAAGCAAACACTCTCCAAACTCCAAATATCAAAAAAAAACAGCAGGAACTCCAGGCTTGAGCTCAGACTGCTCATTGCATATATATACAGCTGGAGTTTCAGAAGTACCACATAAATACCTTAGAGCTGGACCATAGTATTTGGCTGGGTGCCAAACTCTCCAGCCAGGAAAATACAGCCAGGAAGCTACAGGAAAATATCAATAAACTCTTGAATCTATTGGGGGCATATCCATTTAAACTACCACAATCCACCCTGGCCCCTTATAGATTTATTACCATCTATATTGTGTTTAGTCCTACTTTAAAGTCCTTCAGTCTTTACCAAATTTAAGGGTGTTCCAAGGTCCCAAGACCTATCTCAAATTTAAATGGAAATACTGTAAAATCAAAGCAACTCACAAACCTTCAATATAAAATGGCAGACTAAACATTTTTAACAGTTATGAGGCATTACAAGAAAAGACTGATCCAAAGCAAACTCAGCAACCATCAGGCAAACAAGAAACAGCTGCAGTTCAAGTCAAAGATCACAAGCAGACTGACAGTCTCTGCATTTTTCAATTTTATCCCTCCAGCTTAGCTGAGTAGCTGGGAAGACTTCCATCCTTAGCCAAAGCAGCCCTTGCATAGTCATGGTACATCCAAAACACCTTCAGGTCTCCATTGAAAACCATTGTCCACTTTCCAATGTCTTCACTGGGCAATCAGGGATTATGTGCCCTGATCCATGACTGCATCTCAGCAGCACCACAACTAACTACACAAACATTATAATTAAATAAGAAAACTCCTAGAAACAGAACAGGGAAAATAAAATTTGGACATCAAATAAATCAACAAAATGTCCAAATCTGAGTAAAGTATGAGATCAAACTATTTTTTCAATAATGGAAATCAAAATGAAATAGATAGCTGATGTCACCCCACAAATATTTCAGAATCATAATACTAATTCTTGATGGTAAAGTTACTAAAGTGCAGAATATATTTAATTAGCCAAAAGATACATGGAAAACCATATAAGAAAATTTATGTGAGGAAATTTACACTGAAAAAGGACCACAGAGTCAAAATAGAAATGAAACAGTTAATAAATCATATAAAAAAGTGTGGTACTGGGAAAAATCATCTTAAGAAAACTATTAAAAATTAATTACTTATGAAAGATGAATGTTAGAGAGAAACTCAATAGTAGAGATAAACTAAAAATTATGACTAAAATATTGGAGACACCAGCGATAATTTCCAATGATCAAACTTAAGAATTCATGCAAATAGGGCTGGAGAGATGGCTCAGCAGTTAAGGTGTGGTACCCTGCTAATGAGGCATGGAGGATGTAGGGTTTTGCTGAGTCTGGCAGGCTTCTGGGACAGTCTCCTCCTGATAAGGAAGTTGAGGCAAAGTCCGAGGGCCCCTGTAAATCTTAGCAATCCTGAGAACTCCAGCCACAGGCAGGACACAGCTCCGATAAGATAAGCAGTTCAAAGCCTAACTTATTCCAACTGAAATAACAAACCCAAACAATAAGGTTTCATTTCCTCTGCTAACATCACCATTCTATCCATGTATAGAGTCACGTAGCCCCCTCAGTTTCTCTACGTAAATTAGGATACTGGCCCCTACCAATCAAACTCATGAGATGCCCACAGATCTTGCTTCCTATGCTTCTACCTCTGACTTTTCCCTATATAAACAACTGTTATCTACCAATAAAATGAGAACTGCCCACTGCTGCGTTCTCCCGAGAGTCTCATCTCTTGTTCGGCTCACGGCTGTTCCAAGCCACTGCTCACCCAGCTCCCGTGGGTGAACGGGGAGTTGATGCACGCTGCAACCCCCTAAGTAACCCACGGACCCAGATTCAGGCACTTGTCTCCAGTGCCTAAGGCCCCGGGTTCAATTCCCCAGGACCCACATAAGCCAGACCCACAAGGTGGTGGCCCTGGTTTTCTCTCTCTCTCTCTCTCTCTCTCTCTCTCTCTCTCTCTCTCTCTCTCTCTCTTCTCTCTCTCTCTCTGTGCATGTGTATCTCTGCTTAAAAATGAAGAAATAAAATATTTTTTAAAAAAGAATACATGTAAATAAGGAATAAAGGAGATAATAATTAAAGTCAATTTCATGCATAAAATATTATCAGAACATTCTCTAAAATTACAGAAAATATAAAAAGTATTTCAAATATCAAATAAGTATGATAAAACATCACCATGCCATATCAAAGAAAAGATTTAAAATTCTAGTTTTTATAACAGGAAAATGTTACAAAACAAGAAAAATCAGAATACTATCATACCTAAGTAATAACACCAACCACAAAACCAGAAGAGCATGAGTTGATTTATTAAAAGACTCAAAAAGAAAATAGAAAATCAGTTGAAACTTGGCTGATCTGATTGGGAAAATACACACCTCAAATCTGGGAGCATAGATTGAAGTGTAAATCCTAACTGTACCTCACAAGTCAGGCTGGGTTAGTAAAAGAAATGTATAAACCCTGGAAAAAATTCATATTGCATCCAACCCAAGCAGAATTTTTTTCAAGTATGAGATTTGATGTAAATTCAGTGAACATTACATTTTTAAAAATATTTTATTTATTCATTTTCAAGCAGAGATACAGACAGAGAGAGAGAGAGAAAGAGAGAGAGTATGCCAGGGCCACCTCCTTGTATGTCTGGCTTATGTAGGTACTGGGGAATTGAACTCAGGGTCTTAGGCACTGGAGGCAAGTGCCTTGTCTGATAAGCCATTTCTCCAGGCCCAATATTACATTTCAGAGTCAAATTTTAAACAACTGAAAATATTCATTCATTTACATACCCACTTATTTTATATACATGCAAAGAAGATTTTTTTTGTGCTTTTGTAAGCTGTTCAGATCAGGATTTAAGTAAGTTTACCCTGGATTTTGTCTACTGAGTAACATAGATAGATAGATAGATAGATAGATAGATAGATAGATAGATAGATAGATATGTCTGTATTGCTGTTACTACACGTACTTTAAACACTTTGTACTTCTTTTGAAAATCAATTTTACCTTCTCTGTAATCTTTTTATTCTCGATAATCACTATATTCATAGCCTAAACAAACTATAAAATCTGTAAAAATTAACAGTATCCAAATTCTCTTTTCTAGGATAATTTCACCACAACCAGTTGATTTAAAGTTATTACTATTCAATATCTAAACCCAATCCACAAACCTCCCATTTCAATCAAATCAATGACCTGTAACCCTCTATATTTTTTTAATTATACTCAAAAATCATTAAAGGAAAATGGATTATTGATCTATATTTGCTAAAATGACATATGTATTTAGCACTTTATACCAAGTAGGTTCATTTATACTATGTCTTCTGCTCTATGAATAATATATCAGCCACCACAGTCAGCTTGTATTTCTTGATATACCATAAATCTTGACTAAATACCAAAGTATATATGTGATAAAACAAATTCCTAGTCAAAAAATAGAAGCAACACCCAGAGACTACATAGTGAATTCCAGGACAGCCTAGACTAGAGCGAGATCCTACCTCAAAAAAAAAAAAAAAAAATAGAAGCAAGGTGTGAAAATCCCTATGACATGACATTGGAATCATTCAATTAAAAAAAATTCATAAAAATTATGAAATGATACCAAGTGCTAGTGATAATGCCTGATAACCAACACTATAAAGATAATACAAAAATAATTTTATGTATGTCCAATGAAATCAAAGGAAATAAAGAAGAAAACAAAAACATAAAGAAACCTGAAGGACTTCGGAAATACTGAAATGCATAAATAAGTTGTTTCTTATTTGACATAAGAAAGGAAAAGAATTATAAAAATCTAAAATATTGGAAATTCTAAGAACAAAACAGTACAGAGTTTCAACCATAGAATAGCAGATAGAGAGGACTTAGTATCAAATCTTGAAGGCTAGATAGGAAATAGGGATATTCCAACAAGGAGAGAGAGAAATTAATGAAAATCCCTAATAGGGAATTTCAAACAACAGAGAAAATTGAAATAGGATGAAACGTAAGTGTTCTTGGCATGGAAGAAAAAAAATTCTGTCTAGTGAATACTTTCAACAAAATCCCAGAAAAAAAACTTGCTTAAAATTAGAGAAATAGGGGGGGGCGGAGCAAGATGGTGACCTTGTAACAACGTCGCCAGGACTCTCCGGAAAGGTTTGACCCCCTCAACTGGTATCCAGGCTTTGGACACCGGCCGAACCCGAGTTCGGACTCTCCCTCCCTCCCAAACCCCTGGGCTGAAGCAGACGGGGTTCGCGAGCAGCTCTCTGCTCCCCTGTGGAGCAGAGGGCCGAGCCCTCCCCCCCACTAGCTCCCGCCATTATCCCCCGGGGCAGATTCCAAGCTCTCCGCGGAGGGTTCATTGCAGGACTGAGACCCGGGAACCCGGCCTCTCCTCGGCATCGGCTTGGGGCCCACAGCAGGGTTCCCCAGCAGATCTCAGCTCTGCAGGAGAACACAGAGTGGGCTGGGCCACGGAGGTTTGGGGTCTGTCTGCAATACAGGCCCAAGTTTGGGGCCGCCCAGCCGCTCCTCAGCTTCAAAACCGCCGCGGGTTCCCGGCAGCTCTCCGCTCTGCAGGGGAGCAC
>PVHP010042615.1:0-14889 GCA_004024765.1 Zapus hudsonius
GGGGGGGTTGAAGCTCCATTAATTCAAGTGTTTTGAGATTAGCCCTGAGACAGGCCAGGGGTGTCTCTTTTGGAATTGACAATTTGGAATCCATTTTTGTAGGGCTATAACAAAGTGACCACTCCCACCAGCAGGGACATTTACAAGGTTTAGGGAGGGCTGTGAAGAAGCCCAAGAGTTAGGAGAGAGCATCCTCACGCTGGTAACTTTTGGGGTGTTCGTGGACCAGCAAAAGTGAGGGACTCCCGGAGTCCTCTGAGGTTCACAAACAGAGCGAAGTGTGAGAGACTATCAGAGTCTCTGAGACTCGTGTTGGGGTGCCACTTGCCAGAGCCTTGAAGGGTTACCTTGTCCTGAAGGCTGGAGAGTGGGATGTGATGTGAGGAGGTCAAACTGCAAGTGGCCTCCCTGTCTGGGGCTCTCAAAGTCTGGGGGGAGTGGGAGGGAAGAAGAGGATGAGAAAGGGAGAAGCGGCCCAGGCTCAAGCTCGGTTTACACCCAATGTCAATAGGACCCCCTACGTGTGGCGTGGTACAGGGGCTGCACCTCTCATGTGGGCCAAGGTCACAAAAGACAAAGTCTTCTTCAGGTCATGCTGGTGACTGTTCAGCTCTCAGTGAGCAAGGAGGATGCTGATGCTCCCAAAGGAGCTGCCTTTTTGGCAGCGAGGAGAAGAGAGAGGAGGGAGTGAGAGAGAAAGCAGGAGGGGGCCAGAGGGGCAGCCCTCCTGGGATTCAGCACCAATAATGTAAGGAAAGTGGGACAGAAAGTACACCAGATTGTCTGAGCTCACTCAGACAAGACTACTGTTATTCAAAGACAGTTGAGGAGACAGACCTCTCCATGGATCTGAAGTCATGTCCACCATGGGAAGCTTTGAAGGCGGGTTTTAAGGACTTCTGGTGTGATGTTCTAATGGACTTCACAGGTAAAGTCTTCCCAGGCCTGAGATGTCCTGGGCAGCCATCTATTGGGGACAACTGGGGACTTTAGAAATGTTAATTGGGGCTGAGTATGAAGACTGTTTTCAAAAGGGGCTTATCAGAGGTAGAAACCTTCAGATGTGTAAACATTTCCTCAGGCTCCCTAGGGAGCACACAGGGGTCTGGGAATCACAGGAAGGGAATGGTTCCTTCATAGGGACCTGCAGAGGGAAGATACAAATGTTATCAAAGTACATCATGTACAGAATGGGGATATCAGCATGAAATCTACTATTTTCATTTTTCTTTACCTTTATTGACAACCTCCACACATTGACACAGTGTGCCCTGATCATAATCCCGTCCTTTGCCACCCAGAATCTACTATTTTCTTCATAATTAATATATGCTAATAAAAAAGAAGTAAACAAAACACAGTATGGCTGTACAAAGGGTTCTTTGCAGCAGTTAAAGAAAAAGACATGTGGGTCGACGTGGTAAAGAACCCCATGTTATTCAGTGGAAAAAGCACATTATAGAGAATATGTTCTATTTGATTTCATTAAAAAATATTTATTTATTTGCAAGCAGAGAGAGAGAGAAAGAGGAGAGAGAGAGAGAAAGAAAAACAAACAAAAGAAATGAGCACACCAAGGCCTCCAGCTACTGCAAACAAATTCCAGATGCATATACCACTTTGTGTATCTGGCTTTCTGTGGTACATGAGTACTGGGAAATCAAACCCAGGCTGTCAGGCTTTGCAAGCAAGTGCCTTTAACCGCTGAGCCATCTCTCCAGTCCTTGATCTCATTTCCATAAAAACAAATTTAAACCAAAAAAACTAGAATAAGCCCTCCCCAAAATTAGATGACTGAAAAAAAATTCCTACTATTGCCAATTTAAAACTACCAATGTGATGTCATTGAATATAAAATTGTAAAGAGATACTATTAATAATTAGCTCTCTCTTGGGCTGAAGAGATGGCTTAGCAGTTAAGGCGTTTGCCTGCAATGCAGAAGGACCAGAGTTCGATTCCCCAGTGCCCATATAAAGCCAGATGCACAAAAGGGCGTATGTGTCTGGAGTTCGTGCTGTGCCTATTCTCTCTCTCTCTCTCTCTCTCTCTCTCTCTCTGCTTGAAAATGAATAAAGTATTTAAAAAAACAAAAAAAACTTGTAAAATAATTAGCTCTCTAAAGCAGGAAGGAGCTGGTTCTCATGTACCACTTATATAAATATCTAGCAAATTTCCTGACTGTAACAATTGTTCCCAGACAAATTGCATGGGCTTCCTCTGAGAGCTTATAAAAAGTGAGAAAGCTTTGGCTCCAGCTCATGTCCCCTCACACAGAGGAACATGTAGAGCCTGGCAGTCTGTCAGTTACAAGTGCCTTTGGCAAACCCAAAACTCTATGACACTCAGCCTTGTCACAAGCATGCTAACCTCAGCTCTTGTTTGCAATCAGCCATGATCTCCATGTCAACTGATTACATCATGCCTCAGCCTTCGCTTGGATTCACCATCAGCCCACGGTGCAAGGTTCCTGTTTATTGCTGTTGAGTTACAACCTCATTATTTGGGGCCCTTAACTCTGAAGTACTGACAATCTTTATGACTCAAGTTGTCATCTGGTCTCATACTTCCTTTTTCTCCGGGGTTTTGCAATATTTATTGAAGTTGTTTATGTTTATAAGTTCTTATAAACTTATAAGATTCAAAGTTCTTGAATGGTTCCTTAAATCTATAAAACTATAAATGGTACAAAGAAAAGTTTAAAAAAAGATATCTTACCTAGTACAGAGTGTATAGACCAGGTGAAGAGAATCACAAACTCCTCTGAGGAGCTGGATGGTTGTGTGAAATCTGGAGCTGAGAGCAAATCATGTCAGGATCACTAGAACCATAGTTAATTCTGACATCTGGTCTGGCAGGTGCAGAGCCCAGAGTGGAAAGATGAGAAAATGTGCTCTTAACTGGATTTCAACATGTAGAAGGAATTAGATCCATAGCTCTCACCTTATTAAAAAATCAACTCAAAATGGATCAAAGATCTTAATGTCAGACCTGAAATTTCTATAGAAAAACACAAAAGCTTCCTGTTATCAGCATAAGAAAAGTGACTCATACAGGAAGGAATGCTATCAAACACATTCTATGAAGTCAACTTTACCCTGGTACCAAAATAAAAAAAAAAGAAAGCTATAGATCAAGTTCCCTAATGAACATAGACACAAAAGCCCCAATAAGACTCTTACAAATAAACTTCAAGAACACATGAGGTGTATGCACCATGACCAAGATGGTTTCATTCCAGGAATGCAAGGATGGTTCAACATATGCAAATCAACAGCACATAGATAGTGAAAAGGACAGGAATCACATGATTATCTCAATGCAGAAAAGGCCCATGTAAAGTTCAACATCTTGCCAGGCATGGTACAGGCATATATCTCAACCTATAGCCAACATTTTACAAAAGAGGTGAACAGAAGAAAGTATGTCCTCTAAATTCAGGAATGAGACAAGGGTGTCCATTCTCTACTTCCACTCAATATAGTCCTTAGTATCTTAGCTAGACCAAGAGGATAAGAGAGAGAATTAAAAGTAATACAAATAAGAAAGGAGGAAAACAAGTTATTCTGTTTTGCAGAAGACATGGCCTGAAAAAAAAAAATATATATATATATATATATATATATATATATATATATATATATATATATATATAAAGAAGACATAGCCTGTATCAAAAGGACTCTAATAGCATCATTGGAAAACTCACAGTCCTAATAAACATTTTCAGCAAAGTAGCAGGTTACAAAATTAACATACAACAATCAGCTCTTCTCTATACCAATAGTGACTTACAAGAAAGAAATGGGGGAGGGGGAGGGGAGGGTAGGCTTCAAAATAAATGAATAGGCTCCCCCCTCTCATTCCACTCTTCTTGAAGCCTATGGATCTTCCTTACCTTCCTCCAACCCAGTACCCTCTACCTCTTCTCAATTTCCCCATCCTAGGCACTGGCAGTACCAGTAACCTTCGTAGACGTGCATTGGACTGCTCAATGGTAGACTGTAAAATTTAAGCACCGGTGTTGCAGCTCATCACCTTTGGATTTGGGGTATTTGGCCTAGTCCACTCAGTGATCTTTGAGACACATCAGAGTGCTCTGAGTCTTTTAGCCATCTTTGAGTCTCTACTCAAAACCTTATAGCTCAGTCACTCCATATATATCAAGTGAAAACTTTCCTATACATTACACTTGCTTAAAATCTTATATAGTATATTTTCCAGACACCAGCTCTATAAATACAAAGTTCCTTTTATCAGACACACACACACACACACACACACACACACACACACACACTGACATGATAAACACTTTGAATACATGAGGTGGAGAGATTACATGTAAGAGATGAGAATCTCAGAGCTGGTCTCACATGTTAACAGCCACAACTCAGCCTGAGCCTTGCATGGAAGAAGAGAGCCTTTCAGGAAAGCAGACAAGGCAACTCCAGATACTTCCCATTGCTGAGGAGAGAAGCAAACGTATTACTTTGTCTACAAAAAAAGGGAAAATGAGGAGGAAGGCAGGTAAAATGTGTCTCTCTCAGACCAGGAGAAAATGATCAGAAGGCCATGTTAACGTAGATCACTTACTCTAAGTAACAGCAAATGATCCAGGGGACAAGTTTGAAAATGTCAATGAAATTATCCCTTGATTGTACTTATTTCTGAATATTTATGCACATCCATGTTCTAAGAAGCAGCCCATACCATGCCTTGACCTACAGCATGCTTGTGACTGTCCAGGTCATTCTGACGTTTGTTCCACAGGTTCCTCAGATTGGAAAGGGAGCCTTTGCATACCTGCAACAATTTCAGAGAAATTGCATCTAGTCGCAGGCAGGAAATAAGGACTAGCTAATGCATTGTTGCATGCAAGAGTCTTTATGCTGAGTCTCTGATCTTGAAATCTGCAGTAACAGTTTATTTGGTTTTCCTTTTTTATTTATTTGAGAGACAAAGAGAAAGTGAGAGACAGTGAGTGAGTATGGGTGCACCAGGGCTTCCTGCCACTGCAAACGAACTCCAGATGAATGTGCCACTTAGTACATCTGGCTTTACATGAGTGCTGGGGAATCAAACCTGGGCCCTCAGTCTTTGCTAGCAAGCACCTTTAACCACTGAGCCATCTCTCCAGCCCTATTTGGTTTTCTTAAAAGCTGCATCAACTTTGGGTGAGTTACCAAATATGCAAAGCCTGCTGACAGTTAACACTTATTCCTAACAGCCAAAGCAAGAACCACAAACAGCTGACGTAGGAATGGAATCTGGACTTGGGGAATCCGACCTGATGGTATTGCTTGTACCACCAAAGACACTTGAACTTCTTTATGTTGTTGGGCATTCTGGTGATCGAGAGGCAGGCTGAAAGTGTTCTTTACACCCCCCCACACACACCATAAAGATAATATAAAAAGTATATATATATATACCATACAATCTCATTACACCACTGCTGGTCATATACCTGAAGTGTCTCAGTCAGTGCACCACAGAGATACCTGTGCAGAGATACTTGTATATCTATGCCTATTTCTACACTTTGCACAATAACCAAGAGAGGGAACCAGCCTAAATGTCCATCAACAAATGGAGAATTAAAGAAAATGTGATAAACATTTGAAATGGAATTTTATTCAGTCAAAGAAGCATGAAATTGTGTCATTTGTAGGAGAGGAAACTGCAGTTGTCTTGTTAAGCAAAAAATCTAGACTCAGAAAGAAAAGCATGTTTTTATCACATATTGAGTCTATATACACTATATATACATATATAAAGAAACATATATATGACATAAAGGAGAACCCTAAGGGGAGAAAGGGCTCTAAGGGAGGGACAAGCGGGAGAGAAAAAGGAGTGAAAGACAAAATATTGGAAGTTTTTTCTCACATGTAGAATGTAGATTTGAATATATATATATATATATATATATATATATATATATATATATATATATATATTGACATGGTAGCAGGCAGAGAACTGTTTGGAATAGGAATGTGTTAGAGGAGATGAAAGAGTGTAATGGGAAGAATTGAGCAGGTACAATGACATAGATATATTAAAAATGTCATAATGAGGGCTGGAGAGATAGCTCAACGGTTTAGATACTTGCCTGAAAAGCCTAAAGACCTGGGTTTGATTACACAATACCTACATAAAACCAGATGCACAAGGTGGCACATGCATCTGGAGTTCGTTTGCGTTGCTAGAGACCCTGGCATGCACATTCTCTCTCTCTCTCTCTCTCTCTCTCTCTCTCTCTCTCTCTCTCTCTCTCTCTCTCTCCTTGCAAATAAATAAATAAAATAATTTTAAAGTCATAATAAACCCCATTATTTTGTATGCTAACTAAAAAATAGTTAAAATAAAAGAATGAATTGAAAACCCAGGTTGCTTGCTAGCATGTGGATTTGGGGGGGGGGTACCTTCAATGCTCCTGACAATCTCAAAAAGGTGCATCAGGACTATCATGGGTTTCCTATATCTCCAGGTCTCTGGATTTGAGGAGTTAAGAGACCTGCAGTGCTGAGCAGAGGCTGGGGAAGCTGGCAGGGGCTGTTGTGTGCGGGAGGAGAGTGGAGCACTGGGATGGCACGGAATGGCCAACACCAGCTCTCTCCACTGAGAAATGGTTTGCTGCTCCTCTCCTGCCTTCCAAATACCACCTGAAATGCCCTGTGGCCCAGATCCACCCAAAAAATAATGCCAGGAGAGGAACTCCAGCAAATGCAATTCCAACAGCTCACAAGACACAGGGCAAACCTCCTACATTTAGGTGGTGACTCTTATCTAAATATTCATGATTACACTGTAGTGTTGGGCAACATACGAATGATAGAAACTCAATATGCACAGGACCAGTTTATCCTTGACAAGAAAAAATTTAAAAATTAAAGTGATATGAGATTTGGGACAGCTCAAGACCCCTTGCAAATGTTGAGGCTATCCCTGCATTTCTGGAAACAACTTGGGATAACTATGGAGTCTTCTGCTTGGATTTGCAGTGAACTCAGTAATAGACTCCAGTTCAGAGGAATAGGAGCTCCAAGCCAGACAGGGGAAATAAACCAATGAATAGCACCTGTCTGTAACCAGGAAAGAGTTCCACAGGGTAGAGTTAGGTGTGGGGTACACTCCTGGAGCCCCATCTATCTGTGAGGCTGAGACAAGAGGATCTCAGAAGCCCACAAGTTTGAGGCCAATCTGGGCAATATAGGGAGACCATATAAAGAGAAGGGGAAGGGCAGGAGGGGAGGGAGATGAGAACATTTCTTCAGAGGAGGTATACATCTATATATGGATATTTATGGAAGAGCCTCAACATTTTCATCTTTCCCTGATTACAGGAAGGACACTAAGTGATACAGGAGGAAACCATCACCCAGGACCCTGATAATTGTGAACATTGCCCCGTTCTGCTTTGACTCATCTTGTGAAGCTCCCAAGAGGCAGTCTACACACACTTCCCACGTCCTATAAGGCTGCTCAACTGATGGGACTTTTGGGATCATGGAGAGATGGAATGTTGCAGATTCAGAGACAAGTTATCTTGCACTATCTTTACTTCGCTTAATAGCCATTTATTGCCCACATCTGTGTCTTACCTAACATCCTTGTGACTACCAAATGATCAGGTGAAACCTCTTTGGAATGTTCTAACAGACCTCTATTTTCCACAAACCCAAAGGTTAAGAATGTCACCAGATAACATCTAAAGCCCACAGCAGAGAATTCCCTGCTTTGCTGTGACCTAGCTACCTGATGTTTCCACCAATTTATCCAAAAAGTGGTTCATAACTTATTTTTTGTTTTGTTAACTATAAACATTCCATGATATGAACATGTTAGTACATGGAATTTGGGGGAACCTGAATCTGTTCCTGGACCATGGACACTCATATTTGGCTCCAGAAAAAAACTACCTCTTATTCCCTTTGAGGTAAGAGCTGTGTGTTTTGTGTCTACAGTCCACTGAAATGAACACACTAGGGCTGGGGAGGTTGGCCTGCCTAGAGGAACAACAAGGGTCAAAGTTAGGGTGGCTGTCATGGTTTGATCCAGGTGTCCCCCACATACAAATGAATGTGTTCTGGGTAATTGATCCTCAGCTGATGGCCATTTAGATTTTACAAACTCGATGGAGCTGTGTTGTTGGGGGCGGACTTTTGGGGGTTATAAACCAGCTTCCCCTTGCCAGTATTTGGCACACCTTCCTGCCGCTGTCTGCAGTGCTGTGGCGGAGGTGATGTCTAGCCCTTTGCTCATGCCTTCGTTTTTCCCTGCCAGGATGGAGTCTCCCCTCAGGTCCATCAGCCAAATAAACCCATTCCTCCACAAGCCGCTTTTGTTTGGGTTCTTTCTGCACAGCAACTAGAAAGCTGACTACAACAGTTTTGGTACCAGGATGTGGGGTCTGTTGCTGCTAGAACCCTGATCTTGTGGCTTTGGTCTTCTAGAAATGATCTACAGGAGGAATATGGACAGATTGGAAACCTTGTCCTAAGAGGTGCCTTGCAGTGCTGTGAGTACAGCTTCATGGATCATTCTGGTCAGAGTTGAAAGACCTGAATGTAATCAGCACTATGGACTGTGAGGTTTGGTTTATGAGGGGGAGAAAGAACTTTGTCAGGACTGTGCCAGAAGCAGTTTGTGTGAAAGGCTTGCTGCGTTCTGCCTGTCTGTGTCCTGGGAACCTGTGCAGGGTTGCTTGACATAAAGATGGACTGGTGTGAGCAGATTGAGATGGCACAGAAAGAAAGATCTTTGGGTCGAAACTGCTACCCATTCACCTGCAATTGTTTGAGAGATGACAACCATTGAGATTGGGCCAGCTGGTCTGCACTGGAACAACAGGAAGAATGCAGACTCTTTGAAGTAAGGGGCCTGAATGCTTTGTTGCCCCCTGGATTAACCTGTTTCTGTGGAGTAGAACAAATGCAAGAAGAGAGGGTCATTAGATTCTCAACACAGTTTGTTTTTGAAAAATGGCCATCGGCAGTGTGAAGCAGGTGTGCTAAATTGCCTGCATGGAAGCTGATGGAGGCATGAGGATGAACTGTGGGTTGCAATGGAGACCCTATAAGATGCCAGGACTATGGATGGGTGCCAAGGTGAGCTGCCAGCACCGGATGAAGTTTTCCCAGAATGTGAGTAGCCGAGCTGGAGGGACAAAATTGAATCTCCAGGAGACTTGTTATTGGTTAGAATCATTGAACTTGGAGTTAGAGATTGATGGTGCCCTGTTTGTTTTAAATCGTGTATTGGTTCAATCTGTTTTTGCTGTGCCTCATGTTCTGCAGTGTGAATGTTCTGTGCCATTATGAGTTTATTTTTGGTATTATGGCTCAGTTGAAAGCTGTGGAGATTTAAGAGTTGAGCTGAACACATTGTATTTACATCATGTATGATTATTAGTTTGTGGGGGCCAGGGGCAGACTGTCATGGTTTGATCCAGGTGTCCCCCACAAACAAATGAATGTGTTCTGGGTAATCGATCCTCAGCTGATGGTGATTTAGATTTTACAAACTCGATGGAGTTGTGATGTTGGGAGCTTTTGGGGGTTATAAGCCAGCTTCCCCTTGCCAGTATTTGGCACACCTTCCTACCATTGTTTGCAGTGCTGTGGAGGAGGTGATGTCCACCCTCTGCTCATGCCATCATTTTCCCTGCCAGCATGGAGTCTCCCTCTGGTCCATAAGTCAAATAAACCCTTTCCTCCACAAACCACTTTTGTTTGGGTTCTTTCTGCGCAGCAACTAGAAAGCTGACTACAACAGTGGCCAACTCCTCCATCCCTGTTTTGCCCCTAAAAACTCAGTGACCCAGGAGTCACCTAATGAACGGTAAAGTGGACGTGTTGGTCAACTAGACTAGAGTATGAGTGCAGCTAAACAGAGGAGAAACTCAGGCCAGAGAAGGTAAAGAAAATGCAGCCATCTGGCCTGTGGGTTTTTGTGTGAGAGGGCAAGGCAATGAGTCATGTCTGCTCCAAGGCTGATTCCATGCTCTCTCCAAGACTCCCTAAGCTTCCTTGGGTAACAATTTAAGAAAATGTAAACAGAGACCAACTGAGGTTTGAAATTTTAGTGTGCAGCTTATCCGTCCTTCAGTAACTGAAGAAGAGAAAGAAGCTGAAGGAGTGAGCATGGGGTTATTCCCCATGGAAGGCAAGACCTCCCAATTACAGAAACTAATCCTTGCAGTCATTTCTCCCTGAGTGGGTAAGCTGCTTCTAGGAGCAGAGCCGGAGGGATAGGAAAGTAACCCTAGAGGGGGATAGCTGTGGGTTATAGCAGAGCCTGAGTGAAGGAGAGAAAACTGACCCTTGGAGTCAGGTGAACCAAGGGTGAACCTTCGCCACCACCACCGCTCTGATGTTCTCCGCCTGTAGCTTTTGCACACAGGCACTCACTGGTGTTTTTATTGAACAACAAAACATAACTGTAATAAATAAACAAGTTGAGCATTGCGTGGGCAAGGGGCAAGGAGCTTGTGGCTTTGGATAAACCTGAAACATTGGCTAAAGGAAAGGATTTATAGGTATGATTGGTTGGACTCTGCTGATCCAGAACATATCCACACTCGGTTCACAAATGTCATCACACTAAGCCCACCTGTTGTCTTCAACAGATCTGTGGTAGTGCTGTGGGCTATTCATTACTGACCACGTTGTCTTCAACGCCATGGTCAGCGCTTCTCACACATGTGTGCTTGTTCTGGATCTAGAGTCCAAGCCACTGAGGAAACTCGGTGAAGAGCAGAGCTTCCCATCACTCAGCAGTTCTCAACGTTCCTTGTCAACATTGATCGTCTGTGCTGCTCTGGCCAAAGGTACACCATGGCAGAGGAAACCTAGTCACAGTGCCTGCAGTGGATGGATGACAAGGTTGTCAGATTAACTTCAAGGCAAGTTACAAGTCAGGAATTTAGGAGAAAAAGCACCTCGCTACAATATTCTCAGAAAAGTCATTTGTAAGGTCCTTCAGAAATATTCCCACAGTTCTTTCTCATAGTTCATTCCCACAGGATAAAGAGATTAGCAGTCCCTGGATGAATGTAGGAGACGGTAGAAAATTCAGCACATGACCCTTTGATAACAGAATATAGGGCTATCTGTTAGGCTAGAAGCTGTCTGATGTTGGAGGCACTTTTATAAAATTTTATCTACCTGCTTGTGCCTCCCTGAGCTGTGGAAAGATGAGGACCAGCAAACTGAAGTAATGCCATCATGAACCCTCTGCCTCAGGCCCAGTGGGGGTGGGTGGACTCGTTTCTTGTCCGTTTATCTCTGGAGCTACTCTTTGTGAATGGTGAACTTTAACAGAAGGCTTTCACTGCTTGCATAATTTTCTGATGGGCACTACCATAAGTGTGCAACTTGACAATATTCTGCTCTAGGATATGATCCTGTTTGCAGGGGACTCTCCTCGGTGGCCTGAATGTTTACATGTGTAGCTTTGGCATTTGTTTGTGTCATATTCTGGGATAAAAATTATCGGATAGATAACTTCCATGATTTGGGTTTGTTTGAGGCAGTCTGAGTTAAAATAAAAACTGAATGCTTTGTGTAAATATCTCAGTCTTCCAGAGCCATCTTCCAAGGCTATTAAAAGAAAAACAGAAGAGCCAGGCTTGGTGGCACACCCAGCCAGGGCTCAGGTCTCACAGGGCTTCCAGATCAGAGGCAACAGGGAATTAATGGCTCATCCAGCAATGACTGTGTTCCTAACATGTAGATTAACATGTAGATAAACAGCTTCTGTTCTTCACACACAGACCACATTTCCACAGCACCCCCCCCCCCAAAGAGAAGGTAGAGTTCACCCAGTCACACATTTCCTGTAAACTCATTCTAATCTCTCTTTATCTGTGTGCTGAGGGCAATGATAAACTATCTTTTTTTGTCCTCCCTGGGGAGTCTAAAAAAGATACTCCCCTTTTGAGAAAAGGAGCAAAGACAGTTTGGGAACTAGTAGTTCTGTTTGTTTTGTATCCATGCATACAAGGGCACAGGGCTCTTCACAAGACGCAGGGTGTCTGTGCTCATGGGCACATACATACTCACTCTGGCGTAGGCTGGTACTGGGGAAGGTAAGTGTGGCTCACCACCGGTACAGATGGCTACCAAACCCTCAGAAAACGAGATAAATGGGGTGGACCACACCAGGTCCAAGGATGCTGGGATCATGGGCGGTTTGGTGGTTTTGTGTTTTTTTGTTTTTTTTTTGTTGTTGTTGTTTACTTTTTTATTTCAACCACATGACCAGCATATCTGCTTTGTTCTATTTCCATTTTTATGAAAAAAGGGACACTGATAGTTACTTTGCCTCAAAATTGAACTTTGAAAGGGAGAGAGAGAGGAGGTATCATTTTCTTTCCTTTCCAGGAACAAAGAGTTTATCTCAGAGAATGCCGTCAGCATTTATTCTCTGGTCTAGTCTAACTTCAGCCAGCTGTGTTTGATAAGTTTTCACTACTTAGATCCCTCCGTATCCTCTTATCATTGCTGTCCTTTGTTGGGCGGAAAAGCAGATTTCATTGTCATTGTAATCATTTATGGAATGGCATAATGGATAATAGTTTTTAATGACACAAACATTCTTGTCCCTGTCTAGAAAAACAAAACCCTGTAGACTATGTTTTTCAAAATCAGTGGTTGCAAGCCAGGCACAGTGGAGCCCCAAGGACTCAAGAGACTGAGATGGGAGAATTCCTTGAGCCTAGGAGTCCAGGACCAGCTTAGGCAACAGAGCAAGACCTTGTTTCAAAAAGAAAAACCAAACAACCTCAATGTGTGTGTGACAAGCTCTCTAGTCTTCTGACTGGAGACAATTGAACTGGAACACACATGTTCTTCATGGAACAGAGTGTGGGGGACTGTGGTGGCCACAGTATATGACATGTGTGCCAGAAGTGTGCCTTTACCATGCAGGCCCCCAGGATCCCAGACACACGAACTCAGAATTTGAGAAAGAGAGCCTGAAACATAGAATTCTTCAGTCGCTATAAGTAGTTCTTATGTGTATTATATTTGGAGAAGCAATACAATAACTTTGGAATTGTCATTAGCTCCAAATTCGATGGCTTATTTGATGTGTCTACTTGACCCAGATAAAGGATTGATCATTGTGTCTGAGTGTGTCTGTGAGGGCGTCTCCCCAAGAGGTCACACTTGAATTGGTAGACTGAGTAAATGAGATGTGTTCTGCAGGGTGGGTATTACCCAGCCTGTGAAGGGCCCAAAGGTGGTAGAAGGGGAGTTTTCTCTCTGTTGGAATTCTCTTATATCAGCTCTCCTAGTTTGGGGGGGGGGGCACACAGTGGACAACAGCTCTTGCAATCTTGTACCTTTCCAGAGATTATCTCCTTTATTTTAGAAAGTGTTGCCTTTAATTAATGACCTGGCCACCTGGTTGATTTGATGTCTTTCAGTGCCGTGATCCTGGAAGACATGGATAATCTTCTATCCACCTTAGACTTTCCCCTGGCATTCATTTTTTTTCTAAAAGGCTATGGCTATGTTCAAAGGGGCCTCTTTGACATTTTTATTAGGGGCTAGGGAAAGGTTTACCTTTCCTGCGATAATTGCTGGCAATTGGGATTAGCAAAATAGGAAGGAACTTTATCCATGGCACTTGCTGTGAATGAAATTGACTAGGATTGCAGGCCGCAGGTGTCTGGTAGAGAGAGTGCTTGCTCCCTGGAGTTCAGCCTGTACCATTTCTCCTCCCGGAGGGAGGACAGGGAAGGGAAATGGAATCAGAAGACAGACAGGATGCAAGAAAAGCTTTCCCAAGCAGAACACACTAATGAGATCTTTGTATTCTTCCTGACTGCAGAGTGGAAGTCTGTATCAACCAAGATTCCAAAACCTGCCATTATCCCATATCATTCATTTTATTTTTTTATTTTTAGATTACCACTGATTGAAGTTTCTAAGCTTCTTAGTATTGCTCATAGTATATGAAATAAATGTCTGAAGGCTGATGACTATAAAATATATTTATTTATTTATTTGAGAGAGAGAGAGAGAGACTGTGTGTGTGTGTGTGTGTGTGTGTGTGTGTGTGTGTGTGTGTGTGTGTGTGTGTATGGGTGCACCAGGGCCTCTTGCCACTGCAAACAAACCCCAGACCCATGTGCTACTTTGTGTGTCTGGCTTTACATGAGTTCTGGAAAAGTGAACCTAGGCACCAGGCAGTCAAGCTTTATAAGCAAGTGCTTTTAATCACTGAACCATTAAAATATTTTAATGGAACTTGTTTTCGTTAGTAATATTGGTCAGATTTATAAGACAGTCTCAAAGACTGCTGGTCAGTAGGTTAGGGAATACATTATGTGGATCTCTGGTTTTTAGCAGCACAAATAACTTCATCTCCCAGACCAGGCAGTCAGCAACTTGCATAAAATTCTAGTGATATGTCACATGACATGTATATGAAGCTGATGTGATGCTATGGTGTGACTGTCATGTGTGCTGGTTGCATTTGCTCCCTTAAAACTCCTGGCAGGCCAGTGAGTTTCACAGATAATATAACTGAGACACCGAGAGGTAACGCTCCTTGTCCAAGCTCACACTGGACCTAAAGGGAGGAGCTAGGTCACTCAGATCCCTGCTTCTTGATGTGTGCACCCTGAAACAAGAACTAGCTTAGACATCATCCGGGAGCTTGATGGAAGCACAGCCTGGAAGGCCCGCCCAGAGCTGTGGAGTCAGAGTGAGTTCTAATAAGACTTCCCAAGGGAATGATATTCATACTAAAAATGTAAGATGTAGATATCTTGAGATTTTTATTCTCCTACCCATTAAAAACATACTTGTGGCTTCAGACTTTGGGAGATAAAGTACACTTGGTTGGCTTACAAAGAAAGAAGTCAAATTTTA
>PVHP010042616.1:0-14898 GCA_004024765.1 Zapus hudsonius
AAAAAAAAAAGTAAGAGTTTGAATCCGTTATCCAGAAATATTCTTAATTTTAAAACTTCTAAAGATAACCAAGTGATTTAATTACTTTATGCAAGCACATATCTTGGAATGAGAAATATATAACTATCCAATAATTTAAAAATAAAATGTGACTATAGGTTAACTATGCATAAGCAGCTATATATATATGTATATATATGCATTTACATACAAATATATACAATAAAGTCTAAATGTACAGGAGGGAAATGGGGGCACCAGCACAAGATTTGCTCATACAATGTATATAATTATTCATAATAAAGATATTAATTTAGAAATTTAAAAAAATGAGCCAGGCATGGTGGCACATGCCTTTAATCCCAGCACTCAGGAGGCAGAAGTAGGAGAATCACCATGAGTTCGAGGCCAGCCTGAGACTACAAAGTGAATTCCAGGTCAGCCTGGGCTAGAGTGAGACCCTACCTTGAAAAACCAAAAAAAAAAAAAAAAAAACAAACCTGAATCAAGTGATCTGTGTCATCACACCAGTGAGGGTGAGTTCAAATAAACGTGAGTCACATGGCTGTGGTGGTCTCAATGTGTTCTGTCCCCTCCAAAACTCACGTTGGAAGTTAACCAACCCCCATACTGTGAGACATGCAAAGGGTGGAAATTAATCTAAACATGGGTGGTGCTTCGAGGTGGGATCTTCCAGAGGTGATTACAATTAGGTAATATGGTCAAGGGTGAAGTAAGGTCCTATGCCTAAATTCCCAGAGCTTTATTTCAAAGAGGGAGAGACACATGAACACGTGAACAAACATACTCTCCTTGTTTCCTTCCATGTGACACCATGAAACATCCCGGGCCTCTGCCAGCAGGAAGACCATCACCAATACACCCTCTAGACCTTGGACTTCCAGAACCATGAGCCGAAATAAACCTCTTTTTCTTCAGAACTTATCGAGCTTGTGCTACGGTTATAAGTAACAGAAAACAGGGTAAGCTGGTCAGGCCCAGTGACAACGAAGTCCCACCTCTGTGACACTCCAAGGGAATTGCACAGACTTGGTGGACCTACTCAAATGAAGGGATATTCCTCAAAACAGCGGCCTAAAATGCAGAAAGAAAGTCAAGGAAATACTGATGTATGCTTGTATTTAACATGTGGTCCAAGACAATTCTTCTTTATCTAATGTGGCCCAGAGAAGCCAAAAGTTGGACAGCCCTGCCCTCGAGTGAAACCTTAACATCGATGCCATATGAGGCCACACTGAAGCCCAAGGCAAAGGACAAATCAGTCACGCTAGTCCGGGCTTTAAATTTTTGGTATTTTGCTCATTATTTATGAATTATTTAAATACTGTGTTAAAATGTTTATCTTGGTGTCTTGAGAATTTTGTCATTCCCTTATATTTTGCACCCAGGGCAAATGGCAGTCTCACCTTGTCCCCCTCCACCCTGCTCAGGAGACCTGCTGACCAAATGTAAAGCCTGACCCTGAACAAGATCCTTCCATGCTATGTTAGTCAGCTTTGTAACTATAATAAAATACCTGAGACAATTAACTTACGGAGAGAAAACTGTTTATTTTGCCTGGCAATTGCGGAGGTTGCAAATCCTGATCAAGAATCCCTGGTTGAAGTCTCCTACTATGATGGAATTGGAGTCTATTTCTGCTTTATTTTTGAGTAGGGTTTCCTTTATGAACTGTGTTGCACCCAAATTTGGTGCATATATGTTGATGATGGTGACATCTTCCTGTTGGATCCTTCCTTTGATAAGTAAGAAGTGACCATCATTATCCTTTTTAATTGATTTTGGTGATAGCAGCTCAATTCATAATAGCCAAGAACTGGAATCAACCCAAATGCCCATCTATGGAGGAATGGACAGCGAAACTGTGGTATATTTATACGATGGAACTCTACTCAGCTGAAAGGAAAAATGACACATCGAAATTTAGAAAAAAATGGTCTGACTTTGAGCAGATCTTACTAAGCTAACACTCAAAAGAACAGAGATTTGAACGCCGCATACTCTCCCTCATATGCGGTCCTTAATCAGGATAACTGTTTTCTTTATGCAGACTTATAGAAAGAAGTGAGATGTTAGGAATGAGGGGTAAGGGAAGGGGGGGGGGAATGGCTTAAGCAGGAGGCCAATCCAAATTAGGTTCAAAAACATAAAATCCTCACGAGCATACTGTAACCTAAAGAGTAAATAGTGGGCGTCAACTGGCAAGAGGGGTCATGAATAGCAGGGGAGAATGTTTAAATCTGTGAATAATTGAGCAGTCTGAAAGCCCCGGGTCCCAGTCACCGGTCCCTTCCCTCACTGAACTGTTGACCAAAGTGACCCATGAGGTTCCAAAAACAAGACAGAATTCTGTCAAGGCTCTTGAACACCCTCCCCAGGTCTGAGACGAAATCCTGTTGCTGAAGAAATCGCAGAATACCATCGATCTTCATCGAGAATCCCAGCGAGCTCTGGAATGGTAACCAACCCCCAGATGGCAGTTAGTGAAGGGCTGAAGGGCGATGCACAAGTTGCCAGGGGAAGATGATTGGCGATAACTGGAGTAAACAGACCATTGGCATGAAACATAGTCTGCGGCCATGAATAGTTCCTACTGGGAGAGAACAGCAAACCAAGAAAGGAGCAATTGTGCAATGAAGGAACCTGGGCCTGGGGGAGTCAATCAACAGCCATTGGATTCGGCCAAATATTCCACTCAGTGAGGGGGAACCTTTGATTGGAAATGGGGATTTAGGGCAATATGCACTGGATCCCATACACTTGGGCTCCCAGGAAAAGATACACTATGCGAAAGTCTGACGGGGAGGCTACTAAAAATAGAAACTAGGTAATCCAGAATGGTGTATATTTGTTAACCTATACTGTTCTAACTCTCCAATGGAGATTGTATTTGTATTTTTCAGGATATAGCGAGTGAGCTGTGGCCCATATAACCCTACCACCCGACAGCAGGCCAAAAGATGAGATCATGGCAAGAGATGAGCCACCACAGTCATAATGTGGAGGATCCATATGGAACCCTGCAGAGAAGGATAGGATGAACAAGGGACCCATAGCCACAGCCATTCAACCAACTCTAGATAAGCCAAATGTGTTTGTGTTTTTCAGGATACAACGAGAGAGCTGTGGCCCATCTAACCCTACCAACCAACCGTAGGCCGATGGATGAGATCCTGGCAAGAGAGGAGCCACCATAGTCATATCAGGGAGGATCCATAGGGAACCCAGCAGACAATGACAGATGAACAAGGGACCTATAACCACAGTCATTCAATCAACACTGGATAGGCCATTGAGACAGAAACCAAGGATTTTCGACACAAGGACCCCTAAGCTCGTAACATTAAAGCAGCCTTATTACTCACCCACCACGACTCAGGGAACTGAGCGGAAGAGGGGGTGGAAAGATTGTGAGAGCCGTGGTGGGGGAGACTGTCTGGAGGCATGGCACCCATCAGTAACAACACGCTTGGGCCAGGAAGACCGGGATGAGTACTAAGATATACAGGATCCCTTGCCACAAGGACTAATACAGACAGCCCACGAAGGAGGATATACAACTGATCAGGGAGGGGGAGGGGGGAATTCGGGATAACAACGCATGATTTGCCCACTAAATAATGTAACTCATTATGGACAATAAATATATATTTAAAAAAATTTTTGAATAACCTCAAAAAAAAAAAAAAAGAATCCCTGGTTGCCTGAGATGAGGCAACAGACCATGGTAGAGAAAAACTATTCACCTCATGGCCAGAAAGCAAGAAGTACTGACACCCACAATCTTCTTCAAGAGACCACCCCCAATAACCCAAAGACCTTCCCCAGGACCTCCTCCTCTTATCTCCAGATCATGCCAGTGGGAAAGAAGCCTTTAACACAGTCCCTCTGGAGAACATTTAACATTCAAACTATAGCACCTGAGAGGACTGCTATTGGACATTTAGGAATGGGAAGGGAGCCTGTTGTGGTGGCACACGCTGGTAGGATATTGCTGAAGAGGCAGAGGCAGGAGGATCATGAGTTTGAGGAATGGGAAGGGAGATGAGGTTGGAGGGGGTAGCAGATGGGTGCAATGTGTGGTCCTGTAGAGATTGTCCTTGTGTATGTGACAGGCACCCTGGAGTGTTGGGGCTGATGGGGCCAAGTCAGCAACCTTCTTACTAAGAGCACAAAGTTTTGTTTTATGTTTCAGCTTTTTTTGTAAGCTTGTGATCATTTCAATTTTTCAAAATTTAATTGCAATAAAACAAGGTAAGTACCTCTACCTCCCAACCCCCTTTTCAAATAACACTTAAAACACTCATAGTCTCAAAGATAAGAAGTGAATGGCTCCTACAACTATTCTCTGAAGACTTTCTGTAGCTCTGTGTTACAAATTACAGGTGGGTTCTCAGAATCAGGTCACTGTTGAACTTGAAGGACCTTGGAATATAGAAAAAGAAACAGAGATTTGTTCCAGGGCAGGTGACCTCTGGCTCTGGCTCTGTCTCTAATATCCCCAAAGCTGGGCTCCTCATGCTTTGGCGGGACACATGACCCCTCCACAGGATGCTGCCCTGCAGCTGGTCTGGCACCAAGGATAGGGTCATGCCATGTGTTTCTGCTGCTTGCTAACTGTCCTGAAACGTGCTTGATCTCTTTGCTTACGAGAGGTATTCCTAATCCCTTCAGGCTCACGCAGGGACCTTGTGATGGGTGTGGGGACTGTCAGAGGAGAGACTCCAGAAAGCCAGAACTGACAGGCTTCCTGAACTTTTCCAGAGAAGCCAGCATTCAGATTGTGAGCTGTCCCAAGTTTTTAACATTAGTAACTCATTTGAAATGTTGCTACCACGATGGAGCCTTCCCCAAACATGACTGCAGGTTGCTGGCAGCCTGTGACCCTTGCAGCTGGTGTTTGTATATTGCTTTAGACTTTCCTATCTTGAGGAGGTCCCTGTTTACTTTCTTCTTCCTGAGTGTAGAAGCAGCAGGGTGATAGCCTTATCCTCACAAAGTCCTATCTAGAAAATTCACCAGGGAGGAGAGACTCTGGTACAAGCCCAGATTTGCTCTTAACAAAGAGCATCTCTCATTGCTACCACAGTATAGTTAGTGCCTGTGACCTTGGACACACAGAGCTGCGCACAGCACACCTGGAGAAAATGGCTACTCCACTTGTTCCAGAGCAACCCAAGGAAGCTGGGTGGGGCCCATGCAGCTCCTTCAGGGCCTGTATCAAGCATCCTAGGAAGAAAGACTGGAGCTGGGCTTCCTGGAAGGTCATGGGAAGAGATTACTAGTTTTAAAAGGAGAAAAAGGAAAGCATTTGTTCTAAGAAAAAAGATTCCAACTTTATATTCAACCGCCCTCACTTGAAAGTGGTTATCCAAAGGGAAATTAAAAGATAGTTCAGAGAAATTAAGCTTCAAACTTTTCACTTTAAAAATAAGTTATCTCCTATAGCCAACTGAAGTGCAATCAGGTGCTAGAGAGACATTGCACAGCCATGCTCATACAGTCGAGGGGGGAAGCGCCCAAGTGTCCATCATGGCTGAGCAGGTGGGTGTGGCATTCTCAGTGGACAGTGGAGCCTTATCCAGCCTTAGAAAGGAAGGAAATTCTCATGCAGCCTGCAACACGGACGAACTTCGAGGACATAATACCACATGAACTAAGGCAGACACAAAAGGACTGTGGTTCCACCCATGACATTCCTAGAGTTGACAGACTCACACAGATACAAGCTAGGACATGGGAGATGGAGGTTAACAGGCCCAGCTCCTGCTTGGGGATATGAAGAGTTCTGGCTGCCTGGATGCATGGTAGATGGTGACAGCTACATAGTGTGGATAAACATAATGCCACTGGGCTGTGCCTCTGAAGATGGATAAGATGGCCTGTTTCGTATTATTCATATCTTCTCATCATTAAAAGACTCTCTTCTATGATCTGTCCCCACCAATTAGCTTGTCTCCTATGTCTCTAAGGATGCTGGTAGCCATAGCTCCAGGGACCTGAGAGGAAGAAGGCATAGAAGGAAGGCACAGCCAACCCCAAGGAGGAGAGGATAGAAACCGGAGCACAGTCAACACCACCCGCTGTACTTACCAACTACCTGTGGCTCTTGACAGCCCTGGCCCAGGGTAACCTGGACTGAAACTCACTCTGTAGCCCTAGGACTAAAGGTGTGAATCACCATGCCCGGCTCCCTCTGCTCATCTCTACAATCTGGTTTCCCAAAGGTAAAAATGACAGACACAGAAAGAAGGTGACTGTTGTAATCAGCTTTCTCATTGCTAGCACAAAGAAACTGACCAAAAAGCAGCTTGTGGAGGAAATAGGTTTATTTTGGCTTACAGACTCAAAGGGAAGCTACATGATGGCGAGGAAAACAATGGCATGAGCAGAAGCTGGACATCACCTCTGCCACAGCAGGTGGCAAACAGCAATAGGAAGGTGTGCCAAACACTGGCAAGGAGAAGCTGGCTTTAACACCCCCAACAATATACCTCCAACAAAGTTTCAATTCCAAAACTGCCATCAGCTGGAGATCAAGCATTCAAGACACATAAGTTCATTGGGGGACACCTGAATCAAACCACCAAAGTGACAATGCTCTCAGAGATGGCCTGAGTGCTCAAACCTACCAAATGTAATAGGAGAAAGCAGGCCCTCCTATTCCGTCTTCCCCACTCATGACCCCCCCACCAAGGCAAGGCACACAGCAGCCTCTTGCAAACCATGCCCATGAGGAAGACCCACTTCATCCTCTGCAGTCTCCTCTCCTTCTTGTGTGTTTACCCATGGCCATGCCCAACTCTCTCTTGGCCAGCTCTGGCCATTCCTTCCTCTTCCTCTTAGACCCAACTCCTCACCTTCTCGGCAGCCGCAGGTCTCCAGGGCATCTGCCAATTACCTCATGTGTTCTCCCAGCAAGCACGTGAGCAAGCACCATTCTAGACACCATTCTAGACACAGGGAATCCATCAGGACCTATGGGAGGGGACAGGGTCTTCCCCAAGAGGCCAATCAGTGGGAGTACCACAGAGCAAGATGAAGAAGGCACAAAGGAAGCCATCCTGCCACCTCGGGCTCAGAGGGTGTCAGGAGGCCCAATCATCTGCCAGAAGTCATCGTAAGAGGCCAACAAGAACCTGCATTCTTAGAGGCTCAGGGAAGAGAATGAGCTCTACTGCTCTTTCAAGAAAAGATGGGGCTGAGGTGTGTGTGGGGGGAGAGTGGGCACAAGTGAAGTGGGGTCATCTCCCAGTCATGGCCTTGCATGGACCTCAGAGGCCACTCCACATAGGACCCAACTCAACAGCTGGGGGAGAGCCTTGGAGCCAGGCAGCTCATATCTTAATCCTAACTCTGTTTAACTGAAAAGAGACTCTGGGGGAGGTTCCTTTTTGAAAATGTGGCATGATGCACAGGAAACACTTTACAGAGACCTGGCAGCTTTTTGGCAAAACTTTCATATTCAAAGTAAAACTGCAAAAGCACTAATTTACGAAAGAAAAGCAGGAGAAAGCAGACCATCCTATTCTTTCTCCTCCTCTCATATTGTTTCTTAAAGAAACGAATAGGGACATGCTTCACTTTGGGAGGAAAAATGGATCACAATTAAATTGTTTGCAAAATTCAATAAAAAATTCTTTTTGACCTTTAATTTAATTTTTTAAAGTATACAGTCAGCCTTCTGCATATTCTTGAGTTCTTTGTGGATTTAAATTTTCTGAAAAAAAAAAGGTCACAGTCACTAACATGTACTAATTTCAAATGAGGCCTATGATGGTTTCAGCTACATCTCTGCTGACATCTACAGACTTTTTCCATGTCTTTATTCTAAAGAACACAATGTCACTATTCATATTGTGTTTACATTGTATTAGGGATAGGTCATGCAGAGATGATTTAAAGCACACAGGACAATGTGTGTGTGGGTTCTAAATAATACCATATCATTTTACATAACAGCATTAAACACCCACAGATTTGGGTACTCATGGGGGAAATCCTGTCTTCTGTAGACACTAAGTAATGACTGACTAGACAGAGTTCCAAAAGATCAAGGTGAACCTTGCTGGTCAGGCTGGTATCTGGAGGCAGCGGGAGCTGAGGAGGTGCTGGGTAGAGAGCTATACATAGGCACCCCAGTTGCTACCTGCAGACACATGACATCATCCTTGCCTTGCAATCCAATGTATTTTCTAGTTCCCTAGAATGAACTTATTTCTCATCCATTTGCTTTTACACACTCTTTTGAGTCTATAATATATGTCTGATTCCAGGCTGAAACTTTTTTTTTAAGACCCAGACTTCTGATTCTGTAAAACAAATTCATGCCGTATGTCATCTCTTATGTTCACAACTCTGCAAAGACAAATTCACTTGGAGTGCAGGAGCTGCTCATCCGGGTCTGTGAAATCCTGTCTGATGTATGTGCTCTGCCGGCTAGAGCTGACAGCTGGTGTCTCTAGTCCTCTCAGCACTGAACGCCCATGACATGTCCCTTCCAGAGGTGTGCCTGGCTCCAGCTATGCATTCTCATAACTCATCACTCATCACACAGTGACCTCATATATCTTGCTCTTTGAGGGTGTCATAGCTACTCATGTGATTAGGCATCATGCAGTGAGGACCTGGTGTGCTTGCAGAGAGTGACCAGTAAGGTCCCCTAGATATCACAGGGTGGGTGGGCACAGGTTGTGGTGACAGGAATGGCTGCTGAGAAACCCAGTTCCAGTGCTGTGTGGTCATTTTGTCCTTATGTGGGTTGAAGTCTCTGCAGCAGGCAATAAGCATGTTAATGGGATTTTCTGCATGGCTTTGGGCTGGTGCACAAGCCCAGATGCCCTAAAGAAGCCAGCCTGGCAATGTAGCCCAGGCTTTACACAGACCCTGGCCCACCATGTGACCTAGCTTTCTAGGAGGGCCCACTGCAGATCCGAGCAAAGTCCTGGCTAGGACCACCTCCACACACATCCACAAACATCTCTCTCCATGGACTGATCCCTGCCCTGCCTTTCATAGAGTACTTCCTCCTTGGGACCTCTCCTCGGAGGAGGCCAGACCACCACAACCCATCTGGGTGCCGAAAGCTGTAGTGTTCTCTGAAGACTGGCTCTTTTCAAAAATGCGTTCCATTATATTTCATTATATATTTCTCCAGTGTCAATGAAAGACACAGACTTTGTGAAATCATCACTCAGGTTCCTCGAAACAGGTATAATTACTCGCTGCACCGCTCTGTAACCTCTTTCCTGAATCCAGGCTAAATTTAGCAGCGTTTGGTCTATTTCTGTCAGCTTCTACATAATTCCTCCACATCCACCTCACCTGAAGGAAAATAAACTGCTTCCATTCCGTCTGATTGCCCCACACGCCCCACTCATCTTCCCTGGAAGAGCTTTATATGCCGGTACAACCTCCATTCTGCCACGGATCTGAGGAGAGTGTGCTCCTCGGCCACAGCTTGTCTGACAGACTGTCCCACCTCCAAAGCATCGGAGATCAGAGTCTAGGTGACCAGGAAGTCACAGTAGAGTGAGTGGGACCCCAGAGTGGCCAGCTTCTTGCATTTTGTGCATCATCTAGCCATTGATTTCGGTTGCATTTTCAATGGGACAGTCCAATTTCCCTTGCTTAGCACCCATGATACGTCCCAGACATAGTGCCTCACTCTTGCCCTGTTCTATGGATCACACCTCTTCAGGCTCCTTCTCTGCACATCCCCCCCCCTCACTTAGCTGATTAACAATCCTCAACAGCAAATAGTAAGCGGCCTGCTTTCATAGTCCTATTGCCTCGGCTTAAACCACTGGGGCTCTCCCTTGCACTCTCAGAACCTTCCCTGGCCATGCAATTGCTTCAGTGGCCAAGGTCACCTCACCAGGGAAGGCGGCTTCCATGACAACATGGTTGTCATGGTTCACCCTGGGGCTCCATTTCCTGACCCATCACCATCACTTTCCCTCCTGGGTCATTGTCAGTGGGCTCACCTTCCTCCTTTGTCATTTTCTGTCACTGGCACAGGACTTTGATGTCCAGGTAAATGACCACCCTGATTCTCTTCCTGACCTACTCTATCCCTGAAGCTGTGGCTAGAATAGCCCTAGCCAAGTCTTCATACTGGTCCATGGTCTAGTCTTCCAACCCAGCCTGATCCTTTGAACAGCCGTGTTGACCATGTTCTGCTCGGTCTCCCTTCTTCTAACCCTACTTTCCCAGTGCCCATAGAGTGAGGCCGTACACAGAATCACACTGTCACCTTTGCACCCCTGCAACCCATCAAACAGGCTTCTTTCTCAGTGACTAACATGACCCTGACCCAGAACCCAGCCTGACACAGCTCCAAGCCCTCAGCATCCTCCCTATGGGTGCTTCTGCTTCATCACCCCTGAAATTTTCTCTTGAACCTGAGGGAGAGATCTTTCCAGGACCTCTTATCCTGGCCTCAATCTCCCCCCTCTCTCTCTCTGCAGAGGACTAACACACTGCCCCATCTGCCCTCCCCACATGCATCAAGCCAAACACTTCTCTTCACCAGTCTAGCACAAGAAACTTGCTCCTGACATCAGAGGCCACAGATGCAGGGCTACGCCTCAACCCAGGTTATCCAGACACAAGTGACAAGGGTGTAAGTTTGAGCTACTCTGCCAGGAGGCATGTTCCTGCAGCCTTGTCTCTGCACCCAGTAACAGTGGAGAACATGCATCCCCAGAGATTGACCTGGTCCGAGTAAATCTCCCCAGTGTCCCAGAACCGATTTCTAAGATAGGCCAGTATCTGATCTCCAAACAATTAAGTTAGATGTTAGTAACCAAGAGAAATATTAAAAAATCCCACACATTTGAAAATTAACACACATGTTTATATAACTCATGGGTCAAAAAAATAACATAATGAGAACTGACAGTTCTCAGAATAGAATGATAATCAGTGGCTTTAGGACAACTCCTGAGCACTAGTGAACACGACCTTGGAAGGGGAGGTGCATAATCTCTGATAGCAGCAGAGCTGAAGAGGTTCAAGAGAGTATGTGTTCAGCAAAGGATTTTTTTTTTACAAAGTTTAAATAATAAAAAGGAAATGTAGAGAGTTAGAAAAAGAATTCCATAAAACAGAAAACAAATCTAAAATAGAGAAAAATTTTAAATCTGAAAACAGTTCTTTAAAAACCTAGCAGGACAGATAAATTTTGATAAAGCAAAAATCGAGACAAAGCTCAAAGAAGTAGCATTGCAAATGAAAAGAAATATAACTACAGATAAAGCTGAGATTTAAAAGGTAAGGAAACATCCTCAGTGTTGTTAAGCTAATAAATTTGAAAACTTAAGGTAACATGAACAAATGACTGAGAAATTATAATTTATGAAAACTATCTAAAAGGAAATATTTTAGGACTAGTCAGATCTCCCATTAAAATCATCAAAGCAGTAGCTAGACATCCATCCCTCTTACACAAAACAGGCCCAGACAGTTTTACAGGTGGGCTCTACTAAAAGTTCATGGGATAGATCATCTCAGTCTTGCACAAACTCTTCCAGAGAACAGAGAAAGAGTCAAATTTTATGAGGCTAGGATAATATCAAAGCCAGACAAAGACAGTATAGGAAGGGAAAATTATAGGTCCACCTTGGCCATGAATATAGAATCTGAACTCCCGACCACACTATTAGAAAACCAAATTCAGTGATGAGTAAAAAATGATAATAATCCACCATGACCAGGTGGGTTTATTTCATGAATGCAAGAGCATTTTAACACCAGAACTTTTTCCACCAACAAATTGAAGGAAATGCAAGAAAAGCATATGTAAAATTCAAAACCCACATGATTAAAAATTCTTAGCAAATTAGAAAAAGAAGGGAGCTTCTTTAACCTGGTACAAATTAATCTACAAAAACAAACATCAGCCGGGTGTGGTCTGGCACACCTGTAATCCCAAAGCTTGGGAAGTGGAGACAGAAGGATCTGGAATTCAAATTCATCCTCAGATACATAGTGAGTTTGAGGCCAACCTGGGCTACATGAATCCTTGTTTCAAAACAAACAAACATAAACAAACACAACCCCAAACAGCAAATATCAGTGTTCACGGGGATATATTTTAAACATTCCCTTTAAAATAAAGAACAAGGTAAGAATGCCCATAATCAGTGCTTATATTCACAATTATACTGAGGGTCACAGCTAGCTCCAATTCCAATAAAGAAATAGCTTACAGATCGATCAGAAAAAAGAAATTTAAAATTATTCCCAGATGGGTTGGGGAGATGGCTCAGTGGATAAGAGAGCTTACTGTGCAGTAGAACCTGAGATCAGATCCTCAGCACCCATATAAAATAGCTGGGTGTGGTCATACACAGCTGTAACCCTGGGAGCTGAGTGGAGACAGGAGAAATGCTGAGGTTTGCTGGCCAGTCAGTCTGGCCAAAACAGTGAGCTCCAGTTCAGTGAGAGACCCTGTCTCAAGGGACTAAGGTGGAGAAGTGAAAGATGAAGACATCCAGTGACCTCCTCTGGCCTTCACATGTGCATGAGAACATGTATCTCTCCCTACACACATGCATACACCACACACACACACACACACACACACACACACACACACACACAAATGTCAAATTACTCCCAGATATTGTAGAGGACATAGGAAATAATAATAAATCTATGGTTTAAATTAGAAAAACATACCACAGATTATTATTATTGTTTTAAAAAAGAGGGGTTTATAGGAACAGGAGACCAATATAAAAATTAATTGCCTTTCTATAAACTAGCAACATCTGTTAGAAAATTTATAGTAGCTATATATTTAATGAAAAGTATATAAATCTTATACATAGAATATTATAAACTCTACTAATGCCTAAAAGATACTTTAAAAGATACACCAGATTCATGGACAGGAATGCTCTATCATTTTGAACCACTTGACCCAATGTATCAGATTTATAGGTTAAGTGGCATTTCAGTCAAAACTCTAACAGGGTATTGTTGATTTGTCCACTCATTGACATTTCCAAATACAGTCAAAATGTAAGAATAAAATAGAAACTTCTGCAAATGAGTAAGAATTGCTCTCCTAGATATCAAGCCTAAAGCTGAGGTACTGGGGTCTTTGAGGCATTGTGTCCAGAACAAAACTGACACATGGGCAGAAAACACAGGCAGACCCATGCAAATATAAACCTTGATTTACAACAGAGCCTCCCTGGCAAGCCAGATGTGCTGGTAATGCTTGTAAGGCCAGCCACTCCAGGACTGAGGCAGGGAGAGGGATGGATAGAGGGTTAGTGAGATTGGATGAGAAATATTTCAAAATTAGTTGTTATACTTTAAAAATATTTATTTGCAAGCGGAGAGAGATAGAAGGGAGACACATAGAGAGAGAATGGGTGAGCCAGGGCCTCCAGTGCACAAAGTCCAGATGCATGCGCCACTGTGCATCGGGCTTTTTTTAGGTACTAGGGAATCAAAGTCGGGTTGGCAGACTCTGCAGGCAAGTGTCTTAACTGCTGAACTATCTCTCCTGCCCTGTTATACTTTTTTATATAACTTTTTATATTTATATGCTTTTGAAATTGTTTCTATGTATCAAGTAACATTTTAAGCTAGGGATGTCTTAATCCCAGTACTCAGGAGCCTGAAGTAGGAGAAATGCTATGAGTTCAAGGCCAGCCTGAGCTACAGACTGACTTCTTGGTCAGCCTAGAGTGAGACCCTGCCTCAAAAAAAAAAAAAAAAGGTATTTTATAGTTACAGGAGAAATCAGTGTGATGTTAGTTCTGACTGGAGCTAAATCACTTGACCCCTTTGTGCCTCGGGTCATTTGTTGCATAGAAACACAGAGGCATGCTTCTTTGTAGAGGGTTAGCCTTTGTTACCACACTCATCCTCGTTGATATCATCGTTTTCCTTTGTTGGAAGTGGTTCCCTTCTTTTCAATCATCAGGAATAGTCTGCACCTCTCCTCAACAATTTTCCACATTCTATTCGGGTTGCAATTGATACAGTGTCTCTCTCCCCTTACCAAAGAGCAAGTCCTTCTGACCAGCCAGCCTACCTAGGCACTTTCCCCAGAGCCTGCCCTTAACTTGATCAACTTTAAGAGGTAGCTCTCTTCTAGGAATATGCAGAGCTCTTTCCTCTCTCCCTTCCTTTCTTCCTGTTCATCTATAAGACAATGACTGTATCTACAGTCCCTGTGATGTGTGGGAGACACCATAGATTGTGCCGTCCTACCTCTATTTCCAACCCTTCTTTTCCTATCTATTCCATAAAAGCTGCAGAATCTCAACATCTTGGTTTCCCAAACTCCCTTGCAGCTAGCATGGCCATATGATATAGTTCTAGCACATCAGATGTAGGTACAAGTCCCTAGGGAGGGTGGTTATGTAGTTTGAATGTATAGCCCCATAAACGCAGGTGTTTTATTAAAATTGAGTTTGCAGCTTCAGCCCCTAGCAGGCAGACTCCTGCTACACAGGGGGTGTGTCACTGGTTCAGATCTAAATTCCAGCCCAAGGTACAGAGAGGTCTGGGCTCTGGTCTCTGCGTGCTTCTTTATCGTGTTTACTGGCTGCTGGTGGTTTTTCTCTGCTTGAATTTATGAATGGGAGCTATTGATGGAACTGGATCTGTAAATTTGAAATAAATCCCTTCCTCCCATAGAACTGTGTTTGGTTGGATGTTCGTCTCAGCATCGTGCAGCTGTCTACAGAGACCCTTCCCAAAGGAAAAGAGGGTCTTTACCCATCTCTCTTTTGCCCCAGCACTGCAGCCTTCTGGGACTTGGCCATGAGACTTCAAAGCGTGTGTCTTGGCCCCATAATGCCAAAGGAAGGCTCAAAAGAAGAGGCCTTCCTGTTAAGAGTGACGGGGGGG
>PVHP010042617.1:0-14928 GCA_004024765.1 Zapus hudsonius
ATTCACTGGGCCAAGCATGGTGGCACATGCCTTTAGTTCCAGCACTGGGGAGGCTAAGGTAGGATTCCTGAGACTATGAGGCCAGCCTGGGCTACAGCGTGAGTTCCTGGTCAGCCTGGGCTAGAGTGAGACCCTGCCTCAAAACAAACAAGCAAACAATTCCATGATCATAATCCCCTCCCAACACCCTTCCTTTTCTCCCTCTCAAGTCCCCCTCTGCTGAATGCCTTCTTCATTCCAACTAGGTTCTTTTCTCTCTAGATGTCTATTTTTTGTCGTGACTACCTAGGCCTCCTGTATCTGGAAGACAATAATGTAGGCACTCCTCCCTTCCTTTGGCTCTTCCACTCTTTGCACCACCACTTCCACAGTGGCCCCTGAGCCTTGGTAGGTGAGATGCCACAGTGCTGAAAAAAAGTACATAGTTGTTTACGTCCCCAGGCTTAGCTTGTGCGTGAAATCCACAAGCCACCACACTTGACTTTAAAGCATTTTCATCACTCAGGTCTGGGGAGATGGCTTAGAGGTACACAGCTAGCCGGCCCAGGTTTAATTCCCCAGCACTCATGTAAAGCCAGAGGCATAAAAAGCTGTGCATGGCCCGGTGTGGGGGCGCACACCTTTCATCCCAGCACTATGTAGTCCCAGGGTGGCCTTGAACTCAGGCAATCCTCCTACTCCTGAGTCACGTGACACCACACCTGGCCTTTTTTGGGGGGGGTTCGAAGTAGGGTCTCACTGATCTGGAATTCACTGTGCAGTCTCAGGGTGGCCTCCTACCTCTGCCTCCCAAATGCCACCACGCCCGGCTTTTTTTGTCTTACTCTAGCCCAGGTTGATCTGGAAATCACTCAGTAGTCCCAGGTTGGCCTTTGCTATATTTTTTAGTCCTATCTACCAGCAATGCTACATCCAGGCTCAGATGCAGGAGTTCAGGGGAGTTATTGTTGTTCCCATTTGACGGGTGAGAACACAGAAGTGCCAGACACGGTGGCACACAGAGGTAATGCCAGCACTTAGAAGGTAGAGGCAGACGAGTTCCAGCTCAGCCTTGGCTACATCGTGAGACCCTAGCTCAATACCAGAAAAAAATGGAGGAGAACTGGGTGTGGTGGTGCATGCCTTTAATCTCAGCGGAGGGAGGAGGCCATCCTGAGGCTACATAGTGAATTCCATCCAGGTCAGAGCAAAATTGAAAACTCGAAAAGCCACAAAAAGAAAAAAAGAAAAAAAAATGGGAGGGAGAAAGAGAGAAATAGGAGTGAGTTACAAGCCATGCCAGACACTGGGCTGCTCCCAGAACCAGTCCCTCTTTGGATACTGTCATATGAGGGAGGGCAGAGTGTGTTCCTAGAATCCCTGTCCTGTCCTGTCCTTCAGTGAGACACGCCTGGTGGAGGTGCTGGAGGGCGTTTGCAGCAAGTCAGACTTGGAGTGCCACCGCCTACTGGAGCTGAGTGAGGAGCTGGTGGAAAGCTGGTGGTTTCACAAGTGAGTGGCAAGCGGGCCTTCACCTGGGAGTGGGTCTGCTGGTAAGGCCTTCATTTGGCCAAGAAGCAGGGGTGCATGCAGGGGCCATGGCCTTGTTTGGACTTTCCCAAATCCACATCTCTTGAGTGCTAGCACCTGCCCTGGACTTTTTAGGCTCTGTCAAATGGGGCTGTGCTTTGGTCAGGTGGCCTTCTGAGGCTCATGCCCAGTAGGAGGTCGGAGGTGGGAGGTAGGGGTGGAACCCCCTCTGACAGGGTCTTTGTGCCTCCTCCCTTTCACCCTACCTGCCCCTGCCTCAGGCAGCAAGAAGCCCCAGACCTCTTCCAGTGGCTTTGCTCAGATTCCCTGAAGCTCTGCTGTCCCTCTGGCACTTTTGGGCCCTCCTGCCTTCGTGAGTTTTTCGAGTTTCTCTTTGGGGTTGGGATACAGCTGAGGTCAGGGTCCCAGTCCTGCCTGTACAGGCTACTCAGCTCTGGCTTGCCTTCCTGAGATGAGTTAATCAGTAGGGGCCGAAGGCATGAACTGGCCAGACAGTCCTGAGGAGACTGTTTTATTTTATTTTATTTTTTTTGGTTTTTCGAGGTAGGGTCTCTCTCTAGGAATTCACCATGTAGTCTCAGGATGGCCTTGAACTCACAGCAATCCTCCTACCTTTGCCTCCCGAGTGCTGGGGTTAAAGGCGTGCGCCACCACGCCCGGCTGACTGTTGTTCGTTTTGAGACAGGGTCTCCTCTGTAGCACAGGCTGGCCTTGAAATTATGACACCTGTGATGACGGGCATGTGTTACCAAGCCAGGCTTCTAGCCTGTTTACCTGTGTGTCACAGGTAAAGGGTTAGCAACTGAGATGGTCAAGCCAGTCTCTCTCTCTCTCTCTCTCTCTCTCTCTCTCTCTCTCTCTCTCTCTCTCTCTCTCTCTCTTTAAGATTTATTTATTTGAGGGGGAGCAGGTAGAGAAAGGCAGAATGGGCGCGCCAGGTCCTCCAGCCACTGCAAATGAACTCCAGACACATGCGCCACTTTGTGCATCTGGCTTTATGTGGGCACTGGAGAATCGAACTCTGGTACTTCTGCTTTGCAGGCAAATGCCTTACCACTGAGCCATTTCTCCAGCCCTCTCTTTTCTTGACAACCTCCACACACATACACTATATACCATGATCATATTCCCTCCTGTCGCCCGCCTTATCCTCACTCCTAATCCCTCTTCACTGAATCCTCTTTCCAGCTAGTCCCTCTTCGATTTTGAAGTCATCACTTATTTATTGATTTATTTATTGGTTTTCCCAGGTAGGGTCTCGCTCTAGCCCAGGCTGACCTGAATGGAATTCACTATGTAGTCTCAGGGTGGCTTTGAACTCACAGCAATCCACCTATCTCTGCTTCCCCAGTGCTGGGAAGGCATGCACCACCACACCCAGCTAGATGTCATCATTTTCCCCCTCCTCTTATGTAGGTCTTAGGTAGGTAGCATCAGCTCCTGTGAGGTCATGAATGCCATGACCACTTTGTGTGGATTCAGCCTTTCTAAAAGATTGACCAGATGTGATGGTGCATGCCTGTAATCCCAACACTTGGGAGGCTAAGGCAGGAGGATCATTTAAAACCACCCTGGGTTACATAGCAAGCCCTTTCTAAAAAAAAAAAAATAAATAATAATAATAATAATAATAATGGTCAGCCTGGGCTAGAGCGAGACCCTACCTTGAAAAACCAGACAAATAAAAAAATTAATAGAAAAATTTTTTAAAAATTTAATTACCTAATTGTTTCATAATAGATTAAGTTCTATGACAAAATGTATGGAAAATATTCTTGTTTATGTCAAAGTTGTATTTAAGATCTCACCCAGTTGGTATCTGCCCACAGCATGTCCTGGGGGTACAGAGAAACCCTGCGGTGGCTACGGGCACTGTGAAGGGGAAGGGACTCGAGGGGGCAGCGGGCACTGTGACTGCCAGGTCGGCTACGGGGGTGAAACCTGCAGCCAGTGTGGCCTTGGTTACTTTGAGGCAAAGCGCAACAGCAGTCATCTGGTATGTTCGGGTAGGTAGCCAAAGGTGTGGTATGGGGCAGGAACAGGTAGGAGGGGCCCCTGCCTTCCTGTTCTCACACTGCCTGCTTTCTACCCAGCATGCTTTGGCCCCTGTGCCCGCTGCTCAGGACCTGAGGAATCAAACTGCTTGCAGTGCAAGAAGGGCTGGGCCCTGCATCACCTCAAGTGTGTGGGTGAGTGGGGTCCTGCCTGGGCCTGGGAGGACGGGCAGGGGCCTGGTCTTCATCGCTATAGAAGTTGCCTTCTCATTGCTGGAACAGAACCAAACAGCAGTCTTCAATCATGGCAGGGAAGCAGAGCAGGAGTTGGGCCTCATGTTTCCTCAGGAGAGTGAGCTGGCTGGTACCAGTGACACTGCACCTCCTCAGGCGAGATCAAGTATGAGGCTATGGGGACATTGTTCATTCACACTACTATCCCTCCACGCACATGCCTGGCCTAGCCCATCAGTCCTCCTCATTGTGGAGATAAGGCAGAAGAATAGCTGGGCATTTATGGTACAGACTGCCCTCCTGCCTGCAGGGGAGATGTCTGTCCAGATCCAGCTCAGTGCCGGGAGGGATCATGAAAGACTTCTTGGAGGAGGTGTCACTTTGGCCAAGTCTTGAACATTGAGGATCAGGTAGCCAGAAGCATAAGGACACTGAACTTGGGATTAGGAAATTTAGATCCGTTATTTGATAAGGCCCTGCCTAGCTGCCTACATAGGCCAGGGTAGGCTAAACTGATGTGACAGGAAAAAAAAACAAACAATTTGAGTCAGGTATAGTGGCTCACGCCTGTAATTTCAGCACTCACAGTCTGAGAGGAGAGTTGCCATGAGCGCAAGGCCAGCCTGGGCTAAAGTGAGATCCTGTCTCCAAAGAATGTATTTACTGTGTGTATGGTGTGAGTTCATATTCACATATATGCATAAGAACATGTATGCACATACCAACACACAAGAAGGGGCTGATAGTTCTAAGGCTAAACTTAGAACGCATCACTTCTGCCTCCTTCCTCATCCCGTGGGCAGAGCTCCATCCCAGGGCCACATAGCTGGGAGGCAAGCATGGAGACTGGAGTCTCTGACCGGACAGTGAGTCCAGCTGTACCTTTGCCTCAGTGTTGGGGTGGCCAGCTTGCAGCCTCTGCCACACGTGTAATAGTAGGTAAACTCATTCCCTGTTAATTCCACCTGTGACCTCTGCAGACATCGATGAGTGTGGAACCGAGCGGGCCAGTTGTGGAGCCAACCAGTTCTGTGTGAACACAGAAGGCTCCTACGAGTGTCGAGGTCAGTGTCCACTTCTGCAGGGAGACACAGCTCCATACCTGTCCTTCCAAACTTCTGCCTTTTCAGGCCCCAGGGCCCCCTGGCTGCATGGGCCTCGGAGCAGCCCTTACTCTTTCTGTTTCAGACTGTGCCAAGGCCTGCCTGGGCTGCATGGGAGCAGGACCAGGCCGCTGCAAGAGATGCAGCCCCGGCTACCAGCAGGTTGGCTCCAAATGTCTCGGTAAGTCTTCTGCCAGTGGATGAAGGAGGCTGGAATGTGAGTGGGGCAGGGGAAGCAAGGGTGCTGGGTTGCCTGGGCAAGGGCGGAGAAAGGCAGGATGTGAATGCGATGGGGGCTCTCTGACCCCTTCCCCTCTCCTCCAGATGTGGATGAGTGTGCAACAACAGTGTGTCCGGGAGAGAATGAGAAGTGTGAGAACACGGATGGTGGCTACCGCTGTGTCTGTGCCGAGGGCTACAAACAGGTGGAGGGCATCTGTGTGAAGGAGCGCATCCCAGGTGAGCAGGAGAGTGGGCTGGCCCTCATGGGGGGGGGGCAGGCAAGCCGAGTCTCCAGGAGGCTGCACTGCCTGCCCTCTAGGTTGGCCTTTGGTGGCCTCACTTCCCAGGCAGAAATAGGATCAGACTTAGTAGCAGATTGCTCTTCTCATCCCCAGGCCTTGTATTGAAGCTGGAGCTGTTGTAGGCCCTGGGTGTGGTGAGATGAAGGGTAACCTCACTGATAATAGGGACCAGTCCAGTTCTAACTGGGTCCCAGGCTGATCCTAGCCTGATAATAGTGAGCCCCTTAAAACAATCCTACACCATTTTACCTATGCAGAAACTAAATGCATGGGGGCTCGGCTTGCCCCAGGGCCATGTGGCAAGCAGGTTGCACAGCTGGAATTCAAATCTGGCGCTGGAGCTGGACCAGCACCTGCAGTAGGAGCTTTGTTCCAACATGCCCTCAGCAAGGGCTTGAGCAGTCCCTTGAGCTCTCAGCCTCCTTCCACTTTAGGGCTAACAACTGGCCCTGTGGAGTTCTGAGCAGTAGATAGTGCTATGTGCCTGGTGTGCTGGGCTCAGGCTTGGCAGCAGGAATTAAATATGTGGGAGTCATAGGCAGCTTCAGGGCCTGCCAGGAACAGGTGGGAGTGACCAGCTGCACCCCTTCTCTGCAGAGTCAGAGGGCTTCTTCTCCGAGATGACAGAAGACGAAATGGTGGTCCTGCAACAGATGTTCTTTGGCGTCATCATCTGTGCACTCGCCACACTTGCTGCTAAGGGCGATTTGGTGTTCACTGCCATTTTCATTGGGGCTGTGGCAGCCATGACCGGGTACTGGTTGTCAGAGCGCAGTGACCGGGTGCTGGAAGGCTTCATCAAGGGAAGATAATTCATGCCACCAGCAGGCTGCCCCAGAGGTGACTGTCTCCTGCTGGATACTCCGGGCTGTTGGGTTTCTTGAGTGAGGAAAGCACTCCCACTTTTTGAGAGTGGGGTAAACACCTGCCTTATGGAGCAGCGCAGGTACCCAGGCCTGGCCCCTGGGTGGCAAGGTAGCCTTGAAGCTGGATGCCACGAAATCTTCTGGGGCACTGGGCAGGTTCACAGGGTGTATGGATCTTAAAAGAAAATTTCTCCTTTGGGAGGTTGCTAGTGAGCTTTGGCCCATGCCCAGGATGACAGGTGTCTTCACAGGGGAGGGGCCCCACAGCCCTCTTGCCAGGTGCATGCTGCCAGCTCCTGTTTGTATTCACCCCCCCACACACACAGCCATTGACTTATTTATTCATCTCAGGAAATAAAGGAAGGTCTTGGAAACTGGAAAAGTTTTAGTCTGACCACTCTCCCCCATACCCATCACTGCCATCCTTGGGAAGTTTTCTAAAACTGGGAAATTGAGAGCTACCCTGATGAAGTGGAGGGAGGACAGAAAGATGACAGATTAACCAGTTTAGGAGTTGAGCTTTCTGGGTTGAGTACCAGCTGTCATTTGCTGAACCCTGGACAAATGATTTTTAACCTCCATACCCCTTTCATTTCTTAGGTGAGCATCAGGATGCTCCCACGCATACTTGCTGGGGGGGGCGGATTAGAGGCTGATGACTGGTAAAAGCTGGAGACTGCACCAGATACTAGTAGCCGTTACTACAAAGTCTGCAGCAACTCTCATGGAAGACCTCTGCCTGCCCCCCTTGAACTCAGTGCAGGGGGGCCTTCTGTCTCCTCTGCTACAGGATTCCGGCTTAACCAGAGGGAGGCGGGAGCCAAAAAGGAAGGGTTTATTTCTTTGGCACAAAGAGGACAGTCAATCTGAACAAGTAAGGTGCGTCTCTGCACACTGGGGGGTCAGGGGCACCTGGCCTCTGTTCCCACGTTCAAATCCATGCACATCCACCCTGTATCCCATGTAACTCGCGGCCTCTGTGCAAAATATCGGCTGAAAAAAATAGAGATTTGAAAAACAAGAACAGCTACGGGGAGAGGTCAAGCCCCGCTGGACCCAGGGGCTGCAGTCAGGCGGAGGTGGAGGTCCCCGAAGGCGTTTTTTCAGGCCCTCCTGGGTCATCCAGGGCTCCTGGTCCTGCCAGACGGCCGCTCAGAGCTCGATGGTGTCGCTGGAGGCGCTGCGGGAGTCTCTCCCGGGCTTGCTGCGCGGCTGGCCCTGGCCTGCGGGGGCGGGCAGCAGCCGCACCGTGCTGGGCAGCTCGTCTAGCGGCAGACTGTCCACCGACGACAGCCCGTGACGCCACGGGTTCCAGCTGAGCTGGAGCGAGCCCCTGGAGAAGCTGTCCAGGGAGCTGCCCGAAAGCGCCGCCGCCGCCGCCGCCGCCGCCGCCCCCCCGACGGGCGGGGCCGCGCCGCGCTGCGGGGCGGGCGGGGGCGCGCGCACGTCGCTGAGCGAGCGGCAGCGGGCGCGGCCCCGCGGCAGGTCGGCGTCGGCGTCGGCGTGGCTCCCGCGGCGCCGCAGAGCGCCCCCCGGCGGCGAGGAGGCCAGGCCGCGGCGCCGGAACACGCTGTCGCGGACCAGGTGCTCCCGGAAGAGCGCGGCGTCGATGCTGCGGCTCAGGTTGATGGGCGAGGGCGGCCGCAGGTCCAGCTCGCTGAGCGACGGCGACGGCGACGGCGCGGGCCCCACGCTGCTGCGGGACGGCCCCGGGGCAGCCTGGCGGCCGCGCGCCAGCGACGCGGCGGAGCCCCAGGCGCCGGTGCCGGGCGGCCCGTTTTCCGCCGGGTTGCGAATGAGACTCTTGCCGATGTCCAGGCCGCCGGGGCCCAGGCCGCCGGGCCCCGCGGAGCAGTTGTTCGGCCTCTCGGGCACCTCGCTCTTGCCCGCGGGCGCGGGGCACGCCAGGCGCAGCAGCTTGGCCCAGCAGGCGTGCTCCGTGGGCGGCCTGGGGCGCGTGGCCACCAGGGCGGCCAGCGCCAGGGCGAGCGCCCAGGCCAGCTCCAGCAGGCGCAGCCAGAAGTGGACGCCCCACCAGGCCCACGAGAAGCGGCCCACCCGGCCCGGCCCGGGGTAGAGCCAGATGGCGGCCGCCAGCTGCAGGCCGCTGGCCAGCAGCCCCAGCGAGCCCGCCACGGCCAGCAGCCGAGGGCCCGGGCTCGCATCCCAGCCCCGCGGGCCGTCCAGCAGGCGCCGGCGGCACAGACAGAGGGTCCCCAGGGCCACGGCCGCGCCCCAGGCGCAGGACAGGCCCTGTGCCAGGAGGTTGAGCACCGGCTTTGTGGAGAGCAGGTCCGTCGCCAGCAACCCCGCGCCCTGCACCAGTGCCACGGACCCTAGCAGCAGCGGGTGCTGCAGCGGCGGTGGCAGCCCCGCTCCCAGGCCCAGCAGGGTCAGGACCGCCAGTGCCGAAAGTAGCAGAGGGAAGGGAAGGTTGTAGAGCACCAGGCCGGCACGTATGCCCAGCCGAGCTTGAGAGCCGTAAGGATCGGTGAGCATGTAGGCAGATCGCAGCCCCGAGGCCACCAGCACCAGCACGGCGGCCACGAGGGCTGATCGGGGTCCCGCCAGGGCGGCTGCCAGCGTGGCCAGTGCTAGTAACGCGGGCAGCATAAAGAGTATCCCCACTCCATAGACGTGGAGCTCCCAGGAAAAACTCAGCACCCGACGTAGAGGCCCCCAGCGCAGAGGGGGTGCAGTGGCATTGGCTGGGGGACTGGAAGCTGGGGCCGAAGTCATGGAGCTGGCTGAGGGCTCCGGAGGAGGTGGCTGGCCCAGGGCTCTCTGAGTGGTGACTCGAATGAGGCCACGGCGTGATGTCGAGGGGGCCTGGACTGGGGGCGCTGGAGGATGACTTTGGGGGCGCCCAGGCCATTCCTCTGCTTCATCTGTAACAATAATGATATTAAAATAGCCCACTAAAAAATGCTTCTTTCTGACCGTAATTCCAGCACTTGGGAGAGGCAGGAAGATTAGGCATAAACCATTCTCGGGTGTACACAAGTTAGAAGGCCAGTCTTGGCTACATGAGACCCCGTCTCACACAGAAAGTTTTTTGGATGTTCGTGGGTCAAATGGTGATAATAGCACCTGCCAGTTATTGGGTCCTAAACAGGGGGCAATGTTTAGCATGGTAGCCAACAGTTTACCACTGAGCGTGTCATCCTGCCTGAGCACCCCAAGTGCTGGCGCGGCGCTCCAGGCCCAGGTTGGCATAGGTATTTTTTTTTTTCAGGCAGTTTCACTTTAGTCCAGGCTGGCCTCTAACTCTTGGCGATCCTCCTACCTCTGCCTCCCAAATGTGCTGGGACTAAAGGCGTGCACCACCACGACTGGTTTGGCAGAGCTATTTTTCAAACACCAACTTCTCCAGAGTTTGAGAATCCCCGCACCATATATATATATATATATATATATATATATATATATATATATATATATATATATATATATATATATATATATATATATATCCAAGTTACATGTGAGAACATTCTAGCCCAAAGGGAAATGACTTCTCCAGGAGTTCCCAGTGAGCATTAGTTTATTACTCTAAGCTGCTTGAAGGAGGTCCTAGCCACTTCCTTTAAGTAAGTGTTTGTCTCCTTTACCCCTGCTCCAACATCACTTCATTTTCTCTCCCCACCCCCCACCCATAGTCTCACCTGGCTTCAGGGCCCTCCCAGGGCTCTCTGTTCCATTTGAAGCTGGGCCAGGGTTTGGGAGACCAGGGATAAGGGACCTGGGAGTGCCTGGGGCCTCCACTGCCCCTCTCACCCGCTGGGGAGAGATGGGGTCTGCTCCATTCTTTGCTGAAATGATGAAAACAGTCACTCCATTGCCTGACATTCCGGCCTTGGGAGAAAGGCACTATTGCCTTGGTCACAAGAGAAAAGTGGGAACCAAAGTCCCACCCAGCTGCCCTGGACCACTGGCCTACCCAGCCCTGCTGGGTCCCCACTGTGTTACCCACCTGGTACCAGCTGTCTGTCAGGAGCTTCTGAGGTTGGGGAAGGTGTGGGTTGGGGTCCTGGGGCATCTTGCCCACTGGCGAGGCCAATCTGCTTGGGCATGGGATTCATGGAGCTGGCTTCCCATGTCTCTCCAGCTCCAGCCTTTTGGAGGGGCCCAGCTGGCAGCTCCTCAGCACGAGGAAAGCTTTTGACCAATACCAGGTCTGGCTGGGCCCCAGGCTTCTGAGACGATGCCACCTCTACTGGGGATGCTGAGCCAACCTTGGGGGCCACTGGATCCTGCTTTGTGAGGATGGGGCCTTGGGCAGCTTCCTGGAAGTCCTCTTCATGTCCACCCTGTTCCTCTAGCACTGGCCTCATAGTACCTTCCTGGACTGTGAGAGTATGGGGAGGGTCCTGGTGGTCCAAGGAGGAAGCCTGTGGGACCCTGGTTTCAGCTTTGGCCTTCAGATTCTCATCTCTAGCTGGCTGCTGTCCTGTTGGGCCTCTGGGCTCCTGTGGGGAAGGGGCAACTGTGGCCATCCTGAGTTGAAGTCTTGGAGTTGTGGGGATGAAAGAGAGGTGGGGAGTCCCCACTGGGCGGGGGTCTGGTGCTTCTGGCTTTGGAGACTCCTGGGAGTCAGGAGGGCCTGTCCAGCCCTGGAAGCTGGGCCCTTGGGCCAGCTGCAGGTCATCAACTATTGGGATTTGTTTTCCCTGGGCTCCAGGGGCGGCTTTGGGTCCATGCAAGGCTGGGCTTGGGGGAGAGTCTGCAGGCTTCTCAGAGCCTTCAGCAGGGGCTTGGCGAGTTCCAGTTTGCCAGGGGCTCTCATTTCTGGGCTTCTCCCAGAAGAGGTCAAAGATCTGGGGCTCTGATGGGATCAGGTGTGGTTTTGAGTCCTCAATTGGCCTGGGAAGGGCCCTGCCCAGTGCAGGCCCAGCCCCCTGGGAAGGCAGCAGCAACAGCAGCAGAAGGCCACATACACAGTCCCATGGACTAGGGGCCATGATCTAATCTGATGCCTGAATATGCAGCCCTCACCGGAGGAACCTACAAAAGAGAGAGGAGAATGGAGGACGGTTGGAGGTTCCTATGACTTCTCCTCCAAGGGGCTTCAACACTTTTTTTTGTTTTGTTTTTCAAGGTAGGGTCTTGTGAATTTTCTATGTCGTCTCAGGGTGGCCTTGAACTCATGGCAATCCTCCTGCCTCTGCCTCCTGAGTGCTGGGACTAGAGGGGTAGGCCACCATGCCTGGTCAACCCTGCCTTAAAGCTTGCTGTCTGGCCAGTGTGGTGATGCACGCCTTTAGCCCCAGCACTCAGGAGGCTGAATAGGAGGATCACCATGAGTTGAGGCCACCTTGGGGCTACAGATTGAGTTCCAGGTCAGCCTGGGATAGAGTGGGACCTGCTGCAAAACAACAAGACTTCTGCATGTCTGGTCAAGTCACTTATTCATCCAAAACTTTCCATGGCTCCCTAACTCCCTTGGGAGAGAATGTAAGCACTTTTTTCTGGCCTTCCAAGGCCATTGCCACACTCGGCTGCTCACCTATTCTCCAATACCCACTGGACTGTCCTGATGGCCCGGTTTCTGCTCCTGTTCCCTCAACATGGACCACCCTCTCCTTCCTTCTTCACTTGTTGAAATTGGATGCTTTTGTTTGTTTTTTGAAACAAGGTCTCATGTATCCAGGCTGGCCTTTTTCTCACTAGGTAGCCAAGGATGACTCTGAACTTCTGATCTTCCCATCTGTACCTCCTAAGAGTTGGTGTTACAGGCATGTGTCACCACACCTGGTTTTAAGTGGTCCTGGACCTGGAATCCAGGGCTCTGGGCAGGCCAGGCAAGCACTCTACCAACTGAGCAACATCTCCAGCTCTGAAACTGGATTTCAAGGCTCGGCTCTGATGTGATAGCCTGCATGAGGAGGGCCGGAGTTGGAATCCCAGCATCGCCATCTACTGTGTGAGTGATTTTCCTTCTCAGCATCCATGGATGTAAAATGAGGCTGATGGGAGAGATACCTCAAAGGGGTGCTTAGGAGGGTTAAATAATGAAAACCCAGGGCCATGCCCATAGAGGGAGTTTGGGAGGCAGCAGGACCCTATCTCTGTAACCTTTGGCCAAAAGCTTTCTCCCACTCCACCTTAGCCATTTCAACAAGTAAACTGAACTCCTACCGTGTGCCAACCTCAGGAATAAACTGTGACCACGACTGCCCACCATGGAGATGGCATCCTAACTGAGATGGACAGAAAATTCTAAATAAAGTAAGCTTTGAAAAATATACAATGGGGTTAAGGAGATAAGAAAGATGGCAGTCTGTTTATAAAAGAGCTGCCAGGAGGAACTCTCGCGGGTTAGTTAGGGAGAAGAGCTGAATGGAAAGAGAGCAGGGCATCTGAAGATGAGCAGAGGGAACAGCACGTGCAAAGCTGCCAGAGCAGGAAGGCGCTCAGTGAGCTGAGGAAGTAGCATATATAGCTCAGTGATTAACCCTGGGTACCCTTCCCAGGAACTCGCCCGGGCTCCAAAGCCTCAGCAACTCCTTTCTCAAACATTCAACCAGACCCCAGGTTCTGTTCCAGGCCCAGGCTGTTCCAGGACTTGACTGAGGGAACGCTGTTGGGAAGGACTCGGGATTCCGAACTCCGGAACCCCAGTGCACGGGTCTTGAGCTATTTAGCACTTGGCTCCTGTGCTGATGTTCCCCATTCGAGCCGGTGCCGGTCTGCCCACTGCTCAGGAAGCCTCTGAGGGCGAGCAGTTAGTTGACTGGCCCAGGGTCCCCCAGCCAGACGCGCACACACATTAGGGACACTGAGGACTAAGGGCTTATGTTGCCCGGGAGATCTGGCAGCTTTGCAGAGACGGTTGCGCTGGGCCGCTGCTGAGCACCCCGACCCAAGAGATGTGGGTACCTGCAGTCAAGGCGGGGTCCCGGGGCTGCGCAGATTTGGGGGTGGGGAGATCTCTCTGCGGCAGAGATGCGAACGGCCTGGGGGCAGGGCTAGGGCTGCCGCGGGGCAGCCTGCAGGAGCGGGTCCATCTCAGGTTACCTCTGTCCACCTCCTCTGGCTCTGCGCCTTCCTGCAGTGTCTGTCCTGGGTGGGGGTGGGCGCCGTGCGGGCCTGGCCGCGGGCCCACGCTCCCGGCCCGGGTCTCGCCATCGCCCCCTCCCTGGCCGGCTCCTCACCTGCGCGCTGCGCCCGCAGCCCCGGTCACCCGGCGCGCGTCCCTGCAGCGGGTCCCCTTGCCCGCCGCATCCTCCGATCCGCTCCGAGCCCGCCCACGGGAGCGCGGGCCTTAACCCTTTCCGCTTGCCGGGGGACTCTCCTCCCGTCTCCGCCGCCCCCTCACACTCCCAGGGCAAGGAGCGTCATCGAGGTCACGTCCGAGCCGCGTGGAAAGCCTGCAGCAGCCTTGCAAGACCCAGCCCGGTTTGCATGTCCCACGAGACGGGGAGCTCGCTTCCTTTGCAGCTCTGCTTTCCTTATAGGGAAAGTGCATGCATCATCACCAACGGGGAAATCTTACCCACAGCCCGATGCATGCATGGCCTCCAGGGCTTTTCAATGCAGTGGCACGTGCATATCAAAGATGTGATCATATTAAGTTATATAATTTGCCTTCCCTTAACCCCCGTCTCTTTACACTGTATCATGGCACATGCATGCTCAGAAATCTACTTCCTTCTTTGCTGTGGAGAATTCTAGCTGATGACCAGCCAGTCGTCTGAGCCGTCTCCAGCCTTTGACGAGCATGAGAAATGGGGCAGGGCCCATCATTGTAGACACATCTCTGCGCATGCGCGATGGCATCTGCCAGGTAATCTAGCTATTTGTTAGAGATGGCGTTAGGCACATTTTCAGGTTCCAGAGACACTGTCAAGTGTTCCAGGGCCGTCTTTGGACAATTCCTGACACACTAAATGATGATTACTTTCTTCCCCCTTTTTTACTTTGTGTGTTTTTTTTTTTTTCCTGTGCTGGGGATCAAACCTCATGGCAAATCCTCTACCACTGAGTCACATCCCAGCCCTTCACCTGTCCAGCATTACACTCTGCCCATTCAGGAAAATCCACATGGTGATACATATATGGTCACCAAAACTGCTGTAGACTCTGTAATGCCACAGAAAAATTTCTAGTGTATACTTATTTATTAAAATTTTAGGAGCTGGAAAGATGGCTCAGCGGTTAAGACGCTTGTCTGTAAAACCTAACAACCCAGGTTTAATTCCCCAGTACCCACGTAAAGCCAGATGGACAGTGATGCATCTGGAGTTCATTTGTGGTGGCTGGAGTCCCAGGTATACCCATTCTCTCTCTCTCCTATCTCTCTCTGCAAATAAATAAATACAAATTTAAGAAACTAGTCATCTAAATTATAAAAATAATCTATACTGGTTGTCTTAACTCTAGCAACATAGAACCAACTCTGCCCTCTGATGTACTCACTGAAACCACCATACCAATTCCTTTGCTTATGAAAACATATATGTGTCCAGGCCAGTAGCACACACCTGTAACCCTAGCATTCAAAAAGTGGAGGCAAGAAGATCATGAACGAAAGGCCAGCCTGGGCTATGTATGTATCAAGCATGTTCAAGGCCAGTCTGGTATACAGAGAAACCTTGTATCGAGTTTGCTTGCAGTGGCAAGAGGCTTTGGCATGCCCATATTATCTTCCTCCCTCTCCCAAATAAATAAATAAATA
>PVHP010042618.1:0-14915 GCA_004024765.1 Zapus hudsonius
AATGTGTCATTAGCAGGCATATGGTGTGATTTTCCCTTAGTCATGACTCCTGAGACCTGCTGTCTCTGAAGAAGGACGAAGGAGACAGAGTACAAACAGGCAAAGCCCTGCCTCACTGACCTCAGTGTTAGCTTAGCATTGATGTTGGACCAAGCCCTGAACACTGGCTGAATGAGATTTAGGGGAAGAATTTATTTTATTTTTTATTGTCCACCTTGTACCACTAAAGTGTGTAACTATGGGCTTCATGAGAATTCAGAGGTTACTAAAGTATGTATGCGTGCTCAACATGTTGCATCCATGTTCACTCTCAACAGACATGTTTATTCTATGTCAAACTCTAGGGCTTACTTGGAATGCCAAGTTTAGCTTCTTTCCTATACTCCTTTGGTTTATCTAAGTGAACTTTTTTTTTTTTTTTTTTTTCTGGTTAGGGTCTCAGTGTAGCCCAGGCTGACCTGGCATTCTACAGTTCCAGGTTGGACTCTTAACTCACAGTGATCTGCCTACCTCTGCTTCTTGAGTGTTGGAATTAAACATTTGGGAGGTGTGGGCTAATTATCTACTTTTATAAAATGAACTACATTGCTAACATGTACTGAGCACTTACTTCTTTCCACTAGTACTGAGCTAACCTCTCTACAAATGTTGAATCCTCATTGTGTCTTACTCATAGTCCCAGAGTTCCCTCCTCCTTCCAGGTGGCTGAACTAAGGTCTTCCTTCAAAGAGTTTGCCCTCTCCATGGGGGATCTACTATCTGTCTCCTCCCTTGAGCACTGGCCCGTCTGCCATGACCCCAGGATACAGACATACAAGCCCTGGTGTGCCATTTCCTTCACCCAGTTTTTCTCTTTTTCCTCTGACATAGGTGCATATATTTCTTTGTCGATCTCTCTGTACCTTTCTGTCCCTGCCTTGGATTTCTTTTCTGTATGTATGTGTGTGTGTGTGTGTGTGTGTGTGTGTGTGTATATATATATAGATATATATTTATATAGATATATATCTATATAGATATATATAGATATATATCTATATAGATATATATCTTCATTCTTTCCACATACTCCCTCTCTCCATTCTTCCTTCTTGTCATGGTTTGATCCAGGTGTCCCCCACAAACAAATGAGTGTGTTCTGGGTAATCGATTCTCAGCTGATGGCAGTTCGGGAATTATAACCTCGCTAGAGCTGTGTTGTTGGGGGTGGGCTTTTGGGATTATAAACCAGCTTCCCCCTTGCCAGTATTTGGCACACCTTCCTGCTGCTGTTTCCAGTGCTGTGGCAGAGGTGATGTCCAGCCCTCTGCTCATGCCATCGTTTTCCTTGCCAGGATGGAGTCTCCCCTCCAGTCCGTAAGCCTAATAAACCCATTCCTCCACAAGCCGCTTTTGTTTGGGTTCTTTCTGCGCAGCAACTAGAAAGCTGACCGCAACACTTCTCAATCTCTTCCTACCCTCTTCTCTCCTCCATTGACCCACCATGCGCTGCCTCTGGTCTGCCTGTGGATCCTTCTGCTTCCCTCGCAGGGAGCGGCAGCTCATTTCTCACTCCCTCTCCCTCTCCAAAGCCAGGTTGCCCTGAGCTGCATCAGCCAATTCTGGATTCTCCAGCTTCTCACCTTCCCCTTTGCCTCTTAGTCTGAAGGCTCCTCTTCTGAGGTGTTAATAAACCTCCCATTTCTATAGGTGTAGTCTCAGAGCCTTTGTACTTGAACCTCTTTATGTTGCACTTACAAGGTGGGTATTGTTCTTGGTATCAACAGAGAGGTTAAGTAACTTCTGTATTGTTTTTATGCTCCTGTAGTATATTTACCTTGAGTTTAGTGGCTTCAGAAAATCCATGTGTGTTTTATTTATTTGTTATATTTCTCCCACTCAGGTACTAACCAGGCCTGACCCTGCTTAGCTTCTGAGATCAAATGAGATTGGGTGCATTCAGGGTTGTCTGGTTGTAGGTTTTATTAGTGTATTTCTGAAAGTGAGAAATTAAGATGAAACTCAGGCTCAGGATCTCTGCAGAAGTTTGTCCTTCTGGAGGTCATAATGGGAAATCTGTTTCCTTGCTGGTTCCAGGTTTCTTGCCTTTGGGCCCTTTATTGTCTCTGAAAGCTAGCACTGCGTGTCTCCTCACCTGCTGTCCCTCTGGCTAAGGTTATGTGATTTAAGACTGGGGATGCGAGTGGTAGTGGCCCACATCTATAATCCCAGCACACAAGCAGAGAGTGAAACCCTGCAAAAACCAAACAAGCAAAACCCAACAACCTGGGATGAATTTGAGCCCACTGCATGCACATACACATACCTGTATACATATGAACATGTGTACACACATACACATGCCAAAAAAAGAGCAAGGTCTGACATCTAGCAGGAAATACAAAGGCTAAGCTGTTTATTCTGTCAATAAGAAAGTTAATTGAAATGGGCAAAAAGCAAATGGAATAGAGACATCATTTTTTAGGGCTGCTGAACTGAGTACCACAGACTGGGTAGCTAAAAGACAGATGGATTCTCAGGTTCTGAAGCCAGAAGTCCCGCAGCACTGTGCTCCCTTGCCTTTTCCCAGCTTCTGGGGGTGGTGGCCATCTTGGGGGACCTTGCCCAGCATGCATCACTCTGGTCTCTGCCTTTGCTGTCACATGCCGTTCTCCTGTAGTGTGTGTGCCCACGTTTCCCAGTCACATGGTGTTAAGGACTGTGGAGTTTGACCTTATTTTCATTTGATTTCGTCTACAAAAACCCTGCTTCCAGATCAGCTCACATTTATAGGTAATGGGGACAAGAATGTCAGCACATCTTCTGAGAGCACAGTTCAGGCCATCAGGGAGACCTTTGGATGAAGACTGAGATGAATCTGGGTGTCTAATCCAACTACCTAGTAAGAGTATTTCAACAACATCCAAGTTAAAAAAAAAATGTAAGAAAGAAAAAACAGATTTTGTATATGACATAACTGACCAAATTGTAGCACATAATTTTATATAATAAGTCAATATTATTAACAAGTATTATTACACATCTGGTATAGCTGTCCTCTTAAAGTATATTTATCACAGTTTGTTAGTATACGTCTTGAGTGAGTAGATTGTGTGAGCTTTAGGGCAAGGTCTGAGACCTTTCTTTATTCAATGGTATTTTGAGACAAGTCCCGTTTTATATCCCATTTTGATTGGCCTCAAAATCAAGGCAGTCCTCCTGTGTCAGCCTTTCATGTGCTGGGATTACAAGCTTGAGCCACTATACCTGGCTAGACCTATAGAACAAGCCCTTTCAGGAACTCTGCTGCCTGACCGGGTTTGAGAATTGTGGAGATGCTAGATTGCCTCAGACTGACTATTTCTTTTCCCAGGGCCTGGAAATTTACACTGCAGGACTCCAGAACAAACACAGTAAGTTGCTTATGGCACTCACCAGTACTGTTTCATGTCTTGGGTCTTGTATAACTACTGGAGTACAGGAGGTTGGGAGAAGGAAAAACCAGAGCGAGCTTGAGAGAGAGAGAGAGAGAGAGAGAGAGAGAGAGAGAGAGAGAGAGAGAGAGAGAGAGAGAGAGAGAGAGAGAGAGGGGAGAGAGAGGAGAGAGAGAGGAGAGAGAGATTCCTTGTTGTATACAGCGCTGCAGAAGCAGAAGCTGCCAGGAGAAGGTGCTGTCTTCAGCTGGTCATGCCAGTCCCAGCGTTTTCTAGTATTGCTTGTTTCTTCTGGCTTGCCAACCCCAAGTTCTGCTGTGGTCTGAAGTGAAGGTTCAGAGGACCCGCAGCCAGCGTTTTGTCCATGGGATCTCAGCCTTGTGAAACTAAAGCTATCCTGACTTTGTACTTTTCTCTAGACTGTTTCCACCCCCAGGAGGTGCGTTGACCAGGGACCTCATTGGAAGCCCATGACCTCTGTGGTCATTATTTTTGTTCCTAGACGAGGCTTGATTTACTTTTCTCAGTTTATAGGTGAGGTTTAGAAACAATCGTGTGTAGTAAGAAAAGAAAAATAGTAAAGGTTTAGTTTCCAAGTGTCCGTGTGTTCTACTTTTAAAGCCCAAGAAAATTCTCTCGCCTCAGCTTTTTCTGAAACTCCAGCTACTTTTTCTTTCATAAAATTCTTTTAAAAATGAAATTAGTATTAACAGTCCATATAGTTTAAAAAACTTAGTGTGGATTCTTTATGTGGAATTTTTTTTTAAGAGCTAGTTTTTTTCTCCTTTTCTACTAGGAGCAGCTTAATGAACACTTTTTTTCCCCCCTGAGGTTGGGTCTAGCTCTAGCTCAGGTTGACCTGGAATTAGTCTCAGGCTGGCCTCGAACTCACGGTCATCCTACCTCTGCCTCCCAAGTGCTGGGATTAAAGGCGTGTACTAGCACGCCCAGCGGTAATGAACACTTTTTTAAATACAAAAAGAGACCGAGTAGCTCATACCTCAGGTGAGACAGGGCTGCTGAGAGTGGTGCTGCATGCTTTAAAGGGGGCCAAGCAAGGACTGACAGCTTTGTCCTGAACTAGTGGCTGGATGTCCCGCCTGACCAACTGGAGATTTCCCTACTTCTTGGGAAACTGCAACCTTCTGACATTTTCAGTATTTATTTGCCAAATGGAAGTGCTGGCTGGTCTTAGCTTCTCTTCTCTTACACAGGCTTACGTTGGCTCAACCGTCCTGTCAGATGAGACCGCTGTGGTTGCCTCGCCCCCTCCTTATGCAACCTACGCCACTCCGGCCCCTGAGGTACTGTGCTCCCTGGGAACCGGGGTCTAATCTCCTGTTCTTTCTTTCCTTTTCTTCTTTTTCTTTGTTTTATTTTTAATCTTTAGTCATTTTCAGAGAAATTAGACATGCACTATAAACTGATTCTTTTTAAAATAGATTGTTTCTAATCTATATTTTTGCTTTTATGAAATAAACTACTGGGACTGAGGAAGTGGCTCAGTTGGTAGAGTGCTTTCCTGACATGCACAAGGTCCTGGGCTAGACCCCTAGCATAAGCCAGGCATCTGTCACCATACCTGCCTTTGTCTTTGTCTAAATTAACTTGGACTTTGACTGCAATCTGGAGCTCAATTTTGTGACATCAGAAATTTCAAGATTGTATCTCTGAAGGCCGTTTTCTTTTGGGCAGGTCTATGGCTACAGTCCGTACAGCGGCGCGTACCCAGCAGGAACTCAGGTTGTCTATGCAGCAAATGGGCAGGCGTATGCTGTGCCTTACCAGTACCCGTACGCAGGTAACTCAAGTGGGTCCCTGTTTAGGCTCTGTGCACATGGGTGGATGAGTAGAATTGTTATTTCTCAGTTCAAGGTTAATGAGCTGCATTTTCTCTTGGAGACCACAAATCACTTTTCCACTGTGCTTTTTTGCTTATTTTCTTTTTAAGTAGGTCTCTTGGATTTTTACACACTTTTCACAAAGCTAGTCTTGATTTTTAAAAAGTTTTCATTAATCTTTATTTATAACCCAATACTTCTCAATCTCAGATATGGGAAGCATGTAATAGCCAATAGTTTAATGAAACCATGCAATTTTCTGAGTACTAAATGTATACAATATAAAATTAATAGTAAAAGTTAGTAAATTAGTACAAGATGCCTAAGGCACATTTTAATACGGTATGCTGGAAGTAGGAGTGTTGCAAATGTTTTTATGATTTCTAAACTTTTTTCATATTTTTGGATAGAGTTTTATTAAGCTGCCCAGGCTTGAACTCACAATCTGTCTCAGCCTTCCAAGTAGCTGAGACTACAGGTAGGAAAAACTCTGCCTGGCATAGAAATTTTCTTAAGAGTCTTTAATTCATTTATATTACACCAACACAGTATGTAGTGACTTGTTAGTTTGTTAACTTTGAAGTGCCCCATAAGATATTACTTGTTTGCTTCATTCTCAGTGGTCATTCCCTGTATTTTTACATAACATAAAAGTAGGTTTTTAGGGGTTGGGGAAATAGGTCAGCAGTTAAAAAGTACTTGCTTGCAGTGCCTACCTGCCTGGGTTCAGTTTGCCAGTACCCACTTAAAGCTAGATACATAAAGTGGCACTTGTGTCTGGAGTCATTTGCAGTGGCAGGATGCCCTGGTGCACCCATTCTCTCTCTGAAATAATTAAATAAAATTTTAAAAAGTAAGCAGGCTTAAAAAAATAATTTGGGGCTGGAGAGATGGCTCAGCGGTTAATGTCCTTTCCTGCAAAGCCTTATGGCCTGGGTTCAGTTCCTTAGTACCCACATAAAGCCAGATGCACAGGGTGGCACATGCATCTGGATATTGTTTGCAGTGGCTGGAGGCCCTGGTGCACTCATTTTCACTCTGTATCTCTTCTCTCTCACTCTCTCTGCAAATAAATCAATAAAAATATTAAAACAAAACATTTTTACTACAACCAAATGTATCTCTTCATTATCTCTCATTTTCATTTACTAATGTGTTCTAAACATAAATGTGATTAGTTGGGCATCTTCTGGGGTTTGTAAGAGAACCAAGTGGAGAAGAGACAATCTGTGAAGCATTGGTCTAAATCATCCGGTTTAGGTTAGAGAGGTTGTTCAAACCATCCATCTTTATTACATCTTTGATGCTGGGAAACTTGAAGTTTCAGGATGGTTTCAGCCAGGTTCTCCTTTGGGATATATTTGCTGAAGAACTAACCACTATTTCTGAGGAGGGTAGTGGAGTGGCAGCTATAAATGGTTCAGCCTTCAAGTGAGAGTCTTTTTTCTTTTAAATAATCTTGTGGCTTTGGGACTTTCTTCTCCTCTGTATGAACTTGGTCATCAATGTCACTGTAGTCTACGAGTCTGGGCAGTGTCTTCTTCCACAAAGGAAAATTCAGAATTAAGTCCTTGTTCTGGAACAATAAGGTAGTCTTGATTTTCAGAACTTCACTTGTATACAGACTAGTTCCCAAGAAGGGAATCTGTACTGACTATTCACTTATGTCAGGAAGCAACTAGTGGGGAGGGGAATGAACGAGAACACTGTATGGTGGCCCATAAGTATGAAAATGCCACGATGAAACCCATCACATTGTATGCTAACCTAAACAGTTAATTTAAAAATAAACTAAGATAGCCATTGTAAGGGGTGAGAGATGGCCTTTCACCTGATTTTTTTTTTCCTCTGGTAACATCCTTGGACACTCCATACTGAGGGAATTTAGTTCAGTGACCTTGAAGAGTCTGCTGGGTGTCTGATGTGCTTCTTCCCAAGCTGTGCCTCACATGAAATAACTTGTAGATGAGTAATTGGTACAGATGTTTTGAGTCCTCTCAGGTGCTGGGAGTAGAGGTGTGAGCTCCACACTGGCTGCTAATTCATCATTAAATGGGTTTTCCCTGAGTCCACATCTCCCAGGATTTCACTGCTAATCTGCCATCCCAGCAAGTCTGGCATGAAGGGCTGCCATGGACACCAAGGTGGGACTCCATAGCTTAGTCAGGGCCCTTGGCAGAATTTGAGGCTTTGGCCCTGGAGAGCTGAGGACCTTGAGCTTTTCTCAATAAGGTCTTAGGAAAGTGTGTCCTTCCTGACAGGCCATGTGGAGGGCTGGGATGAACTCACTGTATCTCCCTGCTGCCACCTTTCTGGAGGGTGTGTGTGCCAGCTATTAGTGAATGAGCTGGTTTGTGGAAGGGAAACACGGTGTGGAGAGAGACATCTTCATGATTAATGTCAAGCTTCTGGAACTCCTCCTCAAAGATCTATGTGTCTTCTTTTCTAGGACCTTATGTACAGCAGCCTGCCAACCAAGTCATCATCCGTGAGCGGTATCGGGACAACGACAGTGACCTGGCACTGGGCATGCTTGCTGGAGCGGCCACAGGCATGGCCTTGGGGTCTCTGTTCTGGGTCTTCTAGAGTTTTCAGTGTTCTATGTTCATAGCTTCTGGTAACCCCATGTTCAGTGATATGATTTGCAGGCTCATTCTGTCTATTACAAATATTTTTTAACAATAGTTTCCATAGTTCTTTTGGAGATAATGAGCTGATGATTGTAACTAGTCTTTATGTGTACCACAGACAAGTGCTTAGGTTAGCTAAAACCTGGGCTCTTTCAGGATACTGGCTCATGCCAATTTTTTCCTAGGGAACTTTTGGAATACCTTATTTGACATTCTTCTCTTAAAAGGCATTTTTTTCCAGTGAGTTGTAGTTCTTAAGTTAACTCCTTTTCCTATTATGCCAATAACAACAGTGATGGAGAAGAGAGTGTTCTGGAAGGAAAACTACAGCTTCTTTAACCAGAAATCTCACACCAGAACCCTGGGAGCCATGGGCTGGTAAGCTGCCAGGTGGCTTCTGTAAGTTGGTGGTATGAGTCCCATGACCTGCTCTGCAGGGCTCCTTGGGCCCCTTGAAAGACCGACTGCTTGGGATGTGGGCAGCCCCCCCCTAAAAATGATGCTTCAGAAATCTGCCCGATTGGAGAGCTCCTTCTTCTGAACATGGAGATCATCCCAGGGAGGAGCTGACTTGGGCCTCAGAAATTTGAGGCTTTGCCTTTAAACCTTGAAGAAGGCAGAATAGTGGTGTGTGGATGGAGGGGGCTTGCCTTTGCTCAGAGATGTGTTTTTTGTGTTCAGTTTTATTTATTGCCAGAAAAAAAAAATCTATGGATGGCCTATTTTTCTACTTGTTGAGAAAGTTGGTGAGTAGAATTGGAGAGCTTTAGTGAGAATGTTGTGGCTTCATGCCTTCTGGGGCCCACAGTACATAAGGACACTTTCCTGTCATCCCTCTGGAGGATTGTCCTTTGCAGGAATTGGGCTCTGTGGCTGTCCACTGAGTGCTGGGTTTCTACATGAGATATAGGTTGGGACCTGGGGACTTGAGAGATTTGATCTAGAGAGCCCGCATCCAGCTAGGACCCCAGCTTTGTTTCTCTCCCCAACCCACACAGGCTAGAGAACTAAAATATTTACTATTGGGGCTCCAAATGTGTAAAGCTCTGGAAAACCCTTACTCCTGCTTTCCTGATAAAGGACGTGTATTTCCCATACTATAAACTATGTATTCCAAATAGTCAATTTCGGTTCTTTCATGTTGTAAAGCTCCTATTCCAATTTTCTACCTGGCATGTTTTCATGAAGGCAGGGTAGCAGAGTGAAGGTGCTGCCCTTTGCTCAGCATAGCCATCTCCCCAGGTACAGTCCAGGAAGCGCATGCTCTGCTGTGATCGTGCCTGGCTGGTCAACGCATGCGCTCATGCTGCTTGGGGTCTCTCGATCTGCTCACCATTGAGATGGGCGCCAGTGGGTTTAGTGACGTGAACAGTCTGTCTTTCTGAAAGTTTCCAGATGTTGGGAGAGTCCTTCTTCATCATCCTTGTGGGTAGGCAGATGTGTAGCCACATGATGTTGACAGTTGAAAGTGCTGCTTTAATCCATGTGACATTTTCATGTCCTTTGTCATTAGAATGGCTTTTGCTCAGATTGTAATCATTCTTAAAGCTGTGTGGTTTACTTACAAAATATTTAAATCAGTTCTTAATGTTGCACTGGGTGTTATTTTGATTTTAGTTACTGGGTAACTAGGATTCTGAGAACCACTGAGTTGTGAGTGATGCCCCTGAAGTGCTGTTGAAGGAAAATACATCCCTGTGTCCCATGTTTGCCCCCTGCCAAGTCCTTGACCTCCCAGATGGTCAGAATTGAGCCTGGAAAATTCTTGTCACCAGTGGTTTGGTTCTGGAATGAAGTGCATGAAGATGGGCTCAGGTATTTCATGTCCTCAGCCCCAGCCCTGTAGATGCACCCTTCTGACAGCCTCTTGTGTACGAGGTGCTTGGGTTGGAAGTTGCTGCTCATTCGAGCTTCAGTGAGCATTTCACTTCAGTGTACACTTTCCTATAATGACCCTGGCCTTGTGGAGGTGGCTGCGGACCCTGTTACATGGTTGATTTGATCACTGTGCTCTTTCAGAGCCTTGGCCATGAGAGGTAAGAGGGAGCCATGTGGTTGATGTCATGAAGGCCAGGCCTTGTCTTCTGTAGGCCATCTGTGACTTCAGGTAGCTTTCTCACCATGAGACGCTCCTGCCTGCCATTGAGACAGAATGGCTGGGTTTATCCTATGTAATCTTGCTTTTTGCTTCTAGTTTATGTGCAAAAGGTATATAGTACTTTTTCTCCTGAGTCAGTCATTTTGTGATTGCTGCCACATCCTCAGTGTTCTGTTGTGTCTATAGAGCCTATTTTCCCTGTATGTGCAAAGTTGTATGTTTATAAATGAAGATATGAAAACATTAAATGATCGTTAACCTTAAAGTATGTTTCATTGTGATTTCTGTTTCCTTTAAATTTTATTTTGAGCAGAATGTGTGGTGTCCACATTTAATGTGTCTGAGCATTTAGAAAGCTGAAGTAGGAGCATCACTGTGAGTTCCAGGTCAGCCTAGGCCAGAGTGAGGCCTTGCCTCAAAATTTACTGTGAATTTTTTTTTAAGTGGGACTATGAGCAACACCTTATAAGTTCACACAATAGAATTCATCATAAAAAAAGTAGAGGGGCTGTAGAAATGGCTCAGCTGTTAAGGCACTTGCCTGCAAAGCCCAAGGACCTGGGTTCAATTTCCCAGTACCACATAAAGCCAGATATACTAGGTTGTTTATAAGTCTGGAGTCTGTTTGCAGTGTCTAGAGGCCGTGGCATACCCATTCTCTCTCTTATAAATAAAATATTTTTAAAACGTAGAGGGACTAAAGGAAGAATTCAGTGGAAGGAGTATGGGGATGGGGAAAGACCAAGGGGCAGGAGGCGACTCTGATCAAAAGACATTCGGTACACACATAAAAATTGTCAATAAAAAGTTAAAAAATATTTTGAGGGGCGACCCAGGATCCATCAGTAGGACAAGAAGAGAAAGCTGACTTCCTAGCATAAGGCAAGTATCTCCCTCACATCTGCCAGGTCCCAGGAACCATTACAGAAGTGGCAATTTAAACATGAGTGCTACTCTCAGAAAATCAGAGGCTGCACGAAGGCTGATAGCTGACTTCCTGGCAAGAGATGAACCACCCCAGACCTACCGTGGAGGATCCACATGGAACCCTAATACCCACCATGACTCAGGGAACTGTGTGGGAGAGGGGGTGGAAAGATAGTAAGAGCCATGGTGGGGGAGAATATCCAGAGATATGGCCCCCCTCAGTAACAACATACTAGGGCTGGTGAAACCGGGTTGACTCCTAGGCTATCCATAGCCCCCTCCCCCATGGACTGACCCAGTTTGCCCATGGAGGAGGATACTCAGCTGATTGGTGACAGGGAAAAGGGAAATCGGGGAATTGGGATATCAACACATTCGCTCATTAAGTGTATCTAATTATGGATAATAATAAAAAAATAAGAGACTACAAAGAGCTCAACTTGAAGGAGACTGGTAATATGCCCTCCCAAGGCTCAGAGAACATTGGGGCGGGGAGGGTGGGAAGGAGTATCCTGAGGCAGTTTCCCCCTTCCCCCACAGAAATCACTGATAAGTGGAATGGGGGTGAGGGAGCGGGAACGTGAGTCTAACCCAATAGGAACATGACCAGATACATAATCCAGGACTTAAGCTCAGAAGGTCCCAGGTGGCCATCGATGGAGTTTGCATTTTCTCTGCTTCCCGCAGGTGGTTCCGTGCAGCCTGGCCTCTGATCCTGCTCCCTAGCCAGGTCCTGTCTGTGCTGCACACCTGTGCTTATGTGTTGATGTTCTGAGGTCCAGGTGAATGTCCTGCCCTGGGCTGCCTTTCCAACCTTCCTCCAGTTCCACAGTGGACTGGCACTGGATGGGCATAGTGGACCAGGCCTTCCTTTGCCCTCCTGTCAGGCTGCTAGGAACCTTCAACACCCAGTGGGAGGGAGGCATGGCTTTGCATGTCTCGAGGCAGAGATGCTTTGCAAGTGTGACTCAGCCGTAGGTTCTTCCCCCACCCCCATCCTCTGAAGAGCTGGTAGCTCAGTCCAGCCCTGTGTGCTGGGCCATCAGAATCATCCCTAGTAGGCCATGAGCCAGGGGTACCCCTGAGTTGCCCAGCATGCCCTACAGACTGCTTTGAGTCAGAGGCCAGTGAGTACCTTGTGTGCTCCCAGGGCAGAGGGACAGTAGGAGGCTGAGCTCAGGGGTTCTGTGAGAAGTGCCGGGCAGGGTGTGTGGAGGCAGCTCAGTGCTTATTTCTAGAATGGCATCTACTCCGGGGGTGTGGGGCTTGTGACATATGTTGCCTCTTGCCTCAGTTTAAAAAAAATAATTTGACATCTAAAAAATATTTTTATTGGTCTGGAGAGATGACTCAGCTGTTAAAACGCTTGCCTCTGGAGCCTAAGGACCTGGGTTCAATTCCTTAGTACCCACGTAACCCAGATGCACAAAGTGGCACATGCATCTGGAGTTCGATTACAGTGGCTAGAGAGGCCTTGGCATGCGCCCATACACACACACACACACACACACACACACACACACACACACACGCTCTCTCTGCTTATAAATTAATAAACATTAAAACATTTATCTGTGACAGTGTGAATGGGTGTGCCAGGGCATTTTGCCACTGAGAATGCACTCTAGATGTATGCATCACTTTGTGCATCTGGCTTTATGTGGGTACTGGGAATTGAACCTGGACCAACCTAGGCAATTGAGGTTTGCAAGCAAGTGCCTCTTAACTGCTGAGCCATCTTCATCCCTAACTTGACATATTTTTAAAACATTTTTATTTCTTCATTTGTGATGGGGGGGGAGAGATGGGGAGACACCAGGGCTGGAAAAAAAAAAAGAAAAAAGAAAAACCAAAAAACAAAACTCCAGACAGATTACTGTGCCACCTTGTGTGTCTGACTTTATGTGGGTACTCTCTGAGATGTGTGTAAATCTTACCGTACCACCTAGGCATCCGGTAGGCACACAGGCTCCCTCCACTCAACCTCTCCAATGCTTCCCTGGCCTGGTTCTTCATGTGTATGATGTGAGTGTGTGAGGTGCACATGTGCTACCTGTGCAGTGCGGAGCTCAGAGGACAACCTTGGGTGTTGTCCGCACATTTCACCATGTGTCAAGGCATTGTCTCTTACTGCTCACTCTGCTCAGCAGGCTAGCTGGCCTGAGAGTTTCCAGGATTCTCCTGTCTCCACTTCCCGTCTCACCACGGGAGCACAGAGATTACAAACACATGTTACTGCATCTGGCTTTCTGTGGGTTCTGGGGATTTGAACTCGGATCCTCACATTTGCATGGTAGCCCTCTCTCCAGCCCCTAGTCCTGTGGCTCTGTGAGGGATCCCACCCCAGCAGTCCCTGGAAGCCCATCAGAAAGACCAAGCTTCTTCACCTGCCCAGACCTCAGAATTCCAAACAGCCCTCAAAATGATTGTGTTGCTAGTTGGGTTGGTGAATGCTGGGCTAGCCTGGGCTCTTCCCTTTCCTCTCTGCTTTCCTCACTCCCTTTCTCTGTGCAGCTGCTAGTTCCAGGAACTCCACTGGGTGTCAGAATTGTTCCTGGAAACCGGCCTGCTGCCACACAGGCTCACCAAGCCCCTCCGTGCCGCCTGGAGCTGAGTGTGGGGTCTTGGCTTACAGTAGAGAAATTGCTTGGGTCTGATGGTGTCAGTCTTTGCGGCCGCTCCTTGTCCTCAGCAGTCAGCCTGTCTGTGCTGGCACTCCAGGTGCAAAGGGGCTCCAGGTGGATGAGGCCCTAAGAGGAACCGGCTCATTGAAGGGCTCTCTGAGCCCCGTCAGGACAGGGACGTTTTCCTGTTCTTGTTCTCTGGATGCCCAAGTAGAGTGTCTGACAATGTTATGCATGATATGGACCAGGGCAGACTCCCTGTACCTTCTGTTGTAATCAGTGTCCATGTTGCTGGGATGAACATCCAAACCAGGCACAGTTTTGGGGAAGAAGGGATTTATTTCAAGCTTATATATCCAGGGGAAATTTCATTAGTGGCAGAAGAACTTGCGTCTATCCATCCATCCAAGCAGAGAGAACCAACCAAATAGCTAGCAAAACCCCAAAACAGCAAACAGCAACAGGCAGCAAAGAGCAAGGACCCTGCCAGAGCTCAGAGAAACTGCATACTTTGGGCTGGAAATCAGATCCACCCCCAAACACACCTAGGGCTGGATCCTAGGATCTACCCCCCAATGACACCTCCTCCAGCTAGGTGGCTGTAGACCCAAGTTACAAGCTTTAATAAAACACCCCAGTCTATAGGGGACATACATTCAATTTCCACAACTTGTAAGACTTTGTCAGCCAAGTTCCTCCCCCATGTTTGCCAAATTCTCTCATTGTTCCCCATGAAACTGCTCTGTCCTCCCCGCCCCACACAATCTGATACCACACTCAGTACTCAAAGGTAATTAGGACAACATCTAGATTCAAGGTGTTGTAGTTAGCCTTCCCATTGCTGCGCAGAAAAGAGCCTGACCAAAAAGCAGCTTGTAGAGGAATGGGTTTATTTTGGTTTACTGACTCAAGGGGGAGCTCCATGATGGCAGGAAAAATGATGGCATGAGCAGAGGGGTGGACATCACCTCCTGGCCAACATCCAGAGGAATGCATGACTTGGGGGCCTCTTACTGCCTTAGCTCAGGTCCTCTAGAAAAGACGCCCATGAGAGAAGCTGGTTTCCCTCTGGCTTCCCAGGTTGTAGCCCTCTGAATAAAGCACTGATTGAATTCCTGTTGTGTGTTCGCGCTCATGTGTGTAAATGTGGGTACATGCATGTCACAATGCGTGTGTGAAGGAGGTCAGAGGACAATTTCAGGTATCAGGCCTCACTTTAGACCTTGTATGAGGCAGGATCTCCCACCATTTTTCACTGTTGTATTCTTAGATCAGTGCTCACAGCAGCACTTTCAAGGAAGGCATTTTAGGCTTTTCTTTTGTTCCAGGCATGGTGTGTGTGTGTGTGTGTGTGTGTGTGTGTGTGTGTGTGTGTGTGTGTG
>PVHP010042619.1:0-14886 GCA_004024765.1 Zapus hudsonius
AAAGACACTCTCCTCGGTTAACAGAATGAGAGCAAGGACATGAGCTATGCTTTCCTAAGCATTTGCACTGATGCAAAAATCATGCCGCCAAATTTCAAAAGTCCACTTCACTCAGGGCACTCGATCCTCCTTTCAGTAACCACATTATATGTCTAATGGGCAGTTAGGATCAGTACCACTTGGAACTCATTTGGAATTTATGGCTTCCCACAACTCCTGTTTTCTGGATTCAGACACAATTTATGGCTTGGAACACAGTGTTTCCTACAGGAAAAACTTTGAAATGTGTGGGAGAAAAAAGGGCTCTGAGAGAATATTAAATATCTCTTACAAAACACCACGCTGATGAGTAAACGAGAGTGTAAATGAATCCAGATAAAAAAAGTATTGTGTTTCCATTGAAATACTCAGGGGCTTGAGAGTTAAGGAAAAAATTTTTGTGGGGAAATGTGTTTTAGGTTATGCCAAATGGAAAACGTGTGCAAAAGAGTTTGAGATGTTTTTTCTTAGATTAAGATGCCGCCACATTACCCCCTCTCAATAATTAGTAAATTAGACAAGTAAAATTTATGTGCAAATTCAATGCCATTCTTGAGCAGGAATAACAATCACAAACGACAAACTGCAATTAAACACACTGTACTTGCAGTTGTCCTGGAGTTAATTCCAGCCTCAAAAGCAGTTATGAATGGGGTTATGAAGACAGCGATGTGCAGAACTGATTTTACTTTTCATGTGGCTTTTACATTATTTTGAATTCATTCATCTTAGGAATGTAGATGGAAGAATAAAATGGAACAAAGTATTTTAAGTGGGCACACAGGACAAATTCCCAAGCTTTAGAATTTCATAAGAGTAAAAAAGCAGTTGGGGTTTGGTGCAACAGAAAACAAATGATATTGTTCAACTATATTATAAGACGTTCAAGTGGACAATTCCTTATCCTTGGCATGATGGAACCACAGTGCATCCTTTAGTGCTCAGATTTCTATCTATATCATTATAGTGGTTATTTTTGCCAGGGCACATGTAGAAGCAGCACCATGAATAATTGTCAATTTCTTTTCCGTCTTCTCCATAGTAGACACTGTGCTGTTCATTCCAGAGAGACATGAAGAATCACCATAGCTTCTCTTCTGCAGAAGCTGGTGACATCAGAGAGAGGCACACAAGAAACAAGCACAACAGATGACTGATCTGAGGGTTCCAAAATAAACCAAATTCCACAAGGCTCTGGGAGAGTTTTACAAAAAGACATGCATCCAGGCTTCTGGAGCGATTTTAATCTGTGATGCAAAATTATTATTATTATTATTACTTTCTAAGCCCTGCATTTTTTCTACCACCTCAATAACACCTGCCAGCCAACTATTATCATGGTCCAAGTGCATCCTGGTCCCAAGAGAAGCTTCTTGACTGTAAAGTATATTTCAAGTGTTATGTGACCTTCGAATCTTCATCTCTTGCCTGCATGTCATAGTATATAATCGTCATTAATTCTTAAATAAAGCAAGAATCCATTGTGTAATATGCTTATTAAGTTTTGAAACTTATTTTACTAAGTCCAGTGCATAATGTTCAGTGCAATGAATTCACAGTTCACCAGAACTGTTGGGTAAACTCTCAGGGAAAGATGGAAACTGTTACCCATGTGTAATGAACTTAATTCTCATGGGCTTTAAACAGAAATGTGCATGATTTTATTTAGTTGGGAAGAAAAATCATGCTCCCAGTTATTCAGCAAAGGAGGACGATTCTTCCTAAATGTGCTGGCTGCTCCTGGGAAGATAAATTTAAATGAAAATCGTACCCTTCACATTTTTATTATGACAAACACCAACAATGACCATAATTTGCTTGCACTGTTTCCAAGCAAAATACAATTCTATGGAGGAGTCACAGTGCTCAGAGGAAGTTCTCTCTAAGGCTTCTGAAAAACAAAAAACTTCACAGTCTACCCATTGTATTTTGAGCTCTTGCTATTTAGTCAGAGGGGTGGGTAAAGTCAAAACCATACCAATTTTAGCTCAATACAAACATCAAGAAGAAAGAGGTGCTGAGATCATGTGGGTGGGCTTCCAAGTTTCCTTTTCAAATGGTTCCTCTGACAAATGGCTTCAGTCCAAAGGAAGATGTATGGAGGAGGTCTCACAATAGCTGGTCCCAAAGCTTCCTAATGGGGCCTATTTATGGACATCCCAAAATGCTCTAGCTGAGACCAATTACAGATAGACCATGTTTCAGAGGGTTGGCATGAAAATAGAAGGTCGACCTTTAGTGTAAATTTTTAGAGGCCAAGAAAAAACAGTGATGTAGCAGCTACTTCCACCAAAGCAGAAAATATTTCCCCACATAGTATTGCTGGCAAAATTTGGGAACAATTGGAAAGAAATCCCTATGGAGTGTTAAAAACTGGAAATGCCATTTTTGGAGCTTAAATTCAGATAGTCACATGTGGAAACAAGCCATATATTTACTTTTTATATTTCCTAGTAGAATAATTACTTCTTTACACTTCTACAATGCATCTGTGGATCCTTCTTCATCTTAAGAACATTTATTGAGCATCTCATAAATGCCAGACACTGTGAGAAACAACAGGAATGTAATGATAATGAAGATATGAACCTTGACACCAGGGAACTTCCTGTGTAACAGAAGACACACGTGTCCCTCAGTATGACTATTCAAAAAGATAAGTTCTGCTAAACACTTCCCCCAACTTTGGCACTATTGATATTTTGAGTTGGCTATTTGTTCTTCTGGGATCCATCCAGTATATTGTAGAGAATTTAGCAAAATCTCTGACCATTACCCACCAGCTGCCAGGAGCACCTTCTCAAGGTGACAACCAAACATATTCCCAGATACTGTCAAATATTTCAAGGCAAAGTCCAGCCTAACAACGAATCAAGTGGTAAAATTTCCATCCTGAGGAGACAGAGATGTCTGCCATGAGCTTTGAAATTAATGTATTCAGCAAATAGATTGAGCAGATGCAAAGACTTAGGGTGTGCATGGAAGTCAATGAGAGTTTGTTCAATGAAGGGCTGAGTATGCACTGGAACAAATTGAGTGCTCAGGAAACTGGAAGGAGGTCAGTATTTGTAGCCTGTTTTATGTGAGATGGGAAGTAGGAAAATGAAGCTGGACAGCTTAAGATGACCAGGTCCAGAAAAGCCTTGGGCCTCATGCCAAGGGACTTACGGTTTAGTTTTACGCCATGGGTAATGAGAGGCTACTGAAAACTATTCTTATTGCTCCATCACTCCAGCAAGCTTTTTTTTTTTTTTACTGAAAACTTTTATGCAAAAGTTTCTTCTGCCTGAAGACAGTGCATTCAGTTGGCAAAATCGTTTATGAGAAAGTCAAACATCCTGTCAATGACTGGCTGCCTCATAAGGAATCACTGGGCTTGGGTCTCCTCACCCAATGAATCTCACAGATAATCTCTCACAACTGAAGTACCTGAAAATTCTTCAGGAATTCACTTCTTCATGAAATTTCATTGCTGTCCCTTCTTCAGTGGACAATAGCTTTCTTTTACAATAGCTATGAGATGCAGATTCATTGCTATGTGCTGGAAGCCCTGTGACCTAGGCTGCATGGAATTGAAACACAAATGGATAAAGCAATTTTCAAGTTTTATTTTACTGATGGCCTAATTTTGAAATTCCCGTGTATAAGTTCCTTCTAGGAAAAGTTCCATCTTGGATCTAGGTGGCTTGTGGCAGGCAGTCTGCCAGGCTCCCAGATGAAGTGAAAGTCGTCACAAAATGCTTTACACACATGGGAAGTATAGGGATTGCTCACTGTTATTTTGCCCTCCAACATTATGTCTAATTACCCTAAAATGCAAACATGCTTAAATTCTCAGCAGATGATATTATTTTCTCCTTGACATCAGACACAGAAGAAAGAAAAACAAACATAGGACAGTGACAGCATTAAGTTGCTAGTCATTTGTTAAAATATTTCAAATTTAGCTCCAGACCAGATTCTGTTTCTTACTAGAGATTAGAATAGGAAGATCACCTTCATGCTCCTATAAAGGTCTTGTTTTCCAGGTAGCTTAATAAAGGGAACAAGGAAGAATCCAGGAGCAAAACAGTCTGGTTTAGATCAGGGTGAGAGTCTTGGGTTTTATAAACACACCACAGATTTTTGTTGCTTTATGTTTTCAACATCTTTCTGGTTCTTGGTAGAAAGTCTAACTCCATTTGAAAATGAGCTAACCCCACGGATTCAGTCAGTTTGCATTTTTATTAAATATGTGATAATTCTATTCTGTTTTATTTAATTTTAATTTTAATTGTATGTGTGTGTGATGAGCATGCACAAGTCACACTGCACATGTGCAGGTGTGAAAATAACTTTAGGGTTCTTGTCAAATCGTTTCACCTTCTTTTTGACACAGACTCTCTTGTTTTGTCACTGCTTCTGGATTCTGCTGAATCCACCTCCCTTTGCCTTGGGTGTGTTGGGATTACATATGCATGTGTCCCATGTGTCTGACTTACATGGCTGCTGGGGAGGATCACACCCAGTTGTAAGGCATGCAGGCAAGTGCTTCTGACTGTTGAGCCCCAAATGTGTGGTATTTGGGATGTCAGCAAACTAGAGCTATAGATCCCAACACAGACTCAGCACTCTGAGAGCACAGCCAACTGCCACTGTAGATGTGAGCCTCTTGGTCCTCAAAGTTTATAACTGTGATACAAACTAGGCCATGTGACAGCACATGCTAATGTCATATACAAAACCACTTCATGTGTGACCTCTATTTGTTATGAAAGCCATGCTGAAGTGAATCTCAAAATTTCAGCTTGGTGATAGGTTGTTTTATTTCTCCATCACTTTATAGTACAAAATTTCCTACATGCCATGTAAAATACCTCATGTATCAGCTGTATACTTGACATGAAAAACTCATCCTGACTTGTTTGAGACCTTCTGGGTTTTTCCAAAGGTTTTTTGGGGGGTTTAACTTTGGAAGATCCTCATCTTAGAACATCCCTAAAATCCATAGCAAACCAAGGTAATGGGTCCACCACTTCTATTACAGACTGCCCATCATAATTTTTGGGAAGAGGAAGGTAGTACACTAATACAAGGGTTTCATCTCTAGAGATGGCAAAGCCTGTGTTACCTTGGATATCAGTGGTTATATGTGGTCTCTTTTCATTTACACAATGTGTGAAACAGACACTCAATGCCAGGTGACAGTACTATATCAGAAGCAGCAGAGAGACACCAAGGTGACCAATTATTTTTGTTCCTATGGTCTGCCAATACTATTAAAAGGGAGTAAAGAAAGAAAGGGGGAAGGGAGAGAGAGTTGGAACTAGAGGCCAATTTTGACTGACCTGTGAGAATTTGAAATCATATTGCAGCCATTTAGTCTTCACGGTATATACCAAAACAATAGAGTGATCTAAGATTTTCGATTTTAGAAAATAGAAAGTTATTTATATTATTAAATCACATTGTATAATATATGCATTGTTCTTGTTAATTTGATCCTCAAAAATCTATCAACTATCTGGGTGTGGTGTTGTACAAGTTTAATCTTAGCTTGTGAGAGATTGTGGCAAGAAGATGCTGAGTTCAAATTTAGCATTGGCAGCACAGAAAGACTCATTCTCAGAAAAAATAAACCAAGTGAATAAACACACACACACACCTATAAACTTCATGCAATTAAAAAAAATGAGATTTTTTTCCCCTTAAAATTTGGCTGATATCTAAAATCAATTTGCAAAAAAAAAAAAAAAATGGGTCAGGCCAAGATGGCAGAGGCATAGCCATGCCAGTACACATGGGGAAAATCCAGGCAAGTTCAGCACTCCAGCAGAGAGAGTCTCTTCCCAGGTGTTCCCTTGCACAGGGCTGAGGCTCCTGTAACCCACTCCTCCAGCAGCCCTGCATTTACCGCCATTGGTGCTCCAGCAGAGAGAGTTCCTCCCCAGGTATTCTCTTCATGGGGCTGAGCATAGTGTCTCTACATAGACCACATATTAGGACACAAACATGCCCCCACAAATTCAAAAAATTTAACATAATTCCCTTCATAATTTCAAACCACAATGCATTAAAGTTAGAAATTATCAACAAGAGAAACAACAGAAACCATTCCAGTTCCTGGAGACTGAACAATACGCTATTGAACAATGAATGGGTTGTTGAAGAAATCAAAAAGGAAATAGCAAAATTTTTTAAAATATATTTATTGTCCATAATGAGTTACATTATTTAGTGGGCAAACAATGCGTTGTTATCCCAAATTCCCCAATTACCCCCCTCCCCATCCCTGAACTAAATAATAATGAAAATGTAACATACCAAAACATATGGGATACAATGAAAGCAGTCCTAAAGGAAAAATTCATAGCATTAAATGCCTTCATAAAAAAGAGAGATCTTAAATTAATAACCTAACCACCCACCTAAAGGCATTAGAAAAATAAGAACAATCTAACCCTAGGAGCTCCAGACTGAAACAAATAATTAAGATCAGAGCAGAGATCAATGAACTGAAGACTAAGAAAAAAATTTAAAAAATAGGTGAAACATAGAGCTGGTTCTAAATAAAAAACAAGATTGATAAACCTTTGGCCAATTTGAGCAAATGAAAAAAGTGAAGTCTCACTTTAAAAATTAGAAATAAAGTGAATTTAACCACAAGAATCACATGATCATTTCAATCAATGTAGACAAGGCCTTTGACAAAATTCAACATCACTTCATGATCAATACTCTGGAGAGACTGGACATGGAGGGCTTATACATAATCAACAATATTTTCCCCATTTAACTTATGCTGATCTCTCTCTCCATTGGAGAATCTGTTTGTATTTTTCAGAAGGCAGTAAGAAATATGGACAACCCAATTCTACCAACAAAACCTAAAATGATAGCTGAGTCCTTGGAGATGAACCATCCATATAGCATCAGATATCACCAAAATGAAACCATAGAGGAAGTACACAGATGAACAGGAGTGCTGCTTCTACAGCAAGCCCTACAACCTATGCAAGGGTAATGGAGAAAGACTCCAAGGATACTTGAAACAGTCCAAAGTAGAAACCCAGAGACTCTTAAGAACTGAACACTAAATCAGAATTAAAACTCACCCACTATGGCTCAGGGAACTTTCAGGAAGAGGGGGCAGAAAGATTGTAAGAGCCATAGTGAGGGAATATCCAGAGCCATTGTACCCCCCCCCAAAAAAAAAAACCTGTCTGCTGCTTTTACAACTCTTAGCCCTCCATCCCATGGAGCACTTCAACAATCCCACTGCGGGCCTTCAGTGGAATAGGGGCAGGGAGGAGGGAAATGGCGATACCAACACAAGACTTGCATATGCAGAGTTTCTATTTATTAACAAAAATTAAAATAATAAAAACTGTCAAGGCTATGAAATAAAATATTTTGGAAATAATGGAGAGAGAAGTAGATTTATGACATAAAAGATGATAAGTGTGAACAATTCAATCCTGATGTGAGAAAAGATCAGTGGATAGATTGCAATCTCCTAAGGGAGATATGCTCATAGACTGGAGATGTTTTCATATTTATATTTCTTTCCTTGCTGCTGTGACTGAGGAAAGGTTTATTTCTGTTTATGTTCTAAGGGGATAAAGTCCATCACGGTGGTGAAGGCATGGTAGGAGCATGAAACACCTGATCACATTCAACCTGCAATGAGGAAGCAGGGAGCAATGAATCCTGTTTCTTAGACAGCGCTCTCCTTTCCCTTCAGTTCTGGACCTCAGGCCATGGGATGATGCTCCCCATGGTTAGGGTGGGTCTTCACACATCAATCAACATAGTCTGAAAACTCCTTCATAGAATTTCCCAGAGATTTATTTTGTAAGCAATTTTAGATTCAATAAGGTTGACAATGTAGATTAGTCACCACAATCTCTAATCCCATCCTTTTCCAGATAAACAAATACTTACACATTTCCAAACCCAACATTTACTTGTCTGCCTATGTGCTTGACCTCAAAGTGTCTTTGCAGACAGTCACTAATACTAGTTTCATATTTTGGAAAATCTTCTTGCTTAACTGTTCTGTCTTCTAAGTATTGTTGCTTGTGGCCCACTTTGCTGGGCAGACACAATTCCTGATGATGGAAGTATGCGAGTTAAAGGTGCAATAGAAATTGTCTAAAATAACAAATCAAATGGGAAGTGTCATTACACATAGACTTTGGGCCTCAGATAGCCACCTAAAATTATCCTAGATTTAAGATTGGGCAACTTCATAAAAATGAGCATATAATGTAGAGTTTGATTAAACTTGTAGTGGTTCCAATTATTATATGACCCTCATTGGAGTGATTTGCGTTCTCTGCACAAGGCAGTAAGCAGAGTGAGTAGAATAGAACTGAATAGCCGCAGTGCCTCTAAGTTGTGCCCTCATTTGGATGAGTTACAGTTGAAGGGAAGACCACCAGGAAGAAAAATAACAGCTGATATTGCCTTATATATCTGGCCACATAAACCTAAAGTGAAAATCTTGCTTTCATTCTGCCAGACTGAGTTCTCCCCCTGCACAGGACACAGATGAGTCCCTCCTGCACAGCAGCCTCACAATCCCCATCCATTCCTATTACAGCAAGCCTATCAAGATTTTATTTCTCCTGTAGTTCTTCCTGGTCGACCTCTTTTTTTTAAATCTTATTTTCCAACAGTACATTCTCTTATTCAGATGGGAAAAAAAGAAAAAAAAGTACACAAAAGCTATTCAGTATGACCACATAGAGTCACAGTGGGTTTCAGAAGACCCAGGAGCCACAGGCATCTTTGTATAATCGGTTAATGAAGGTTTCTCATTGGACACTGTGAAGAAACCAAAGTAGCAGTACAGTAGGGGAAGACCAGACACACATCTATAATAAAGAGACTAACTGTCCTAATGAGGGGACATCTATCTATTAAACTTTATGGATTGTGAATGTTCTGACAGAACAATGAACAGTGGGCCATAGAGAAAGACAGACAGAGAGAGGCTTTGTGCAAAGATACAGCTTTAATTTAAGGGGTATACTGTGGTTACCTTTGCATTACTGGTACAAAACACCCAACCAAAAGCAGCTGATAGGAGGGAAAATTTTTATTTTGGCTTACAGTCTCAAGGTGAAGCTTCATGATAGCAGAGGACAGCATGGCATGAACCTCACCTTCTTGCCACAGCAGGTGGAAAGCAGCAGCAGCAACAGCAGAGTGAATTACTGGAAAGGGGGAACTTGCTATAATTCCCCAAAGCCCATCCCCAAAGACACAGCCTCCTCCAGCAAGGCTTCACCTTGCAAACTGCCACCAGCTGGAAATGAAGCACTCAGAACACGAGACAGTGAGGGACATCTTACTCAAACACCCACAGAGGGCATACAATTGGTAAACATGGTGAGGAAGGAAAGGGGTTGGCTACTTCTTTTGTAGGAGCATCCCATCTCCCCACACATCTCTCTCTATCACATTGGTCACATTAAACAGATTTCATTCCCTAGAGAGAAAGAGATCCAAATCTCAAAACATGTAGAACTTGTGATATGTCTGAGAGTGGCCAGCTGCTGGGGGCTTCTAACCACGATGAAACTGAATTTTTCTATTTTGTATTCTCTCTCTCTCTCTCTCTCTCTCTCTCTCTCTCTCTCTCTCTCTCTCTCTCTCTCTCTCTCTCTCTCTCTCTCTCTCTCTTTCCCTTCCTCTCCTGTTCCTGGTATGACTCTTGCCATGTACCCTGTACAATATTGTCCATGTGGAAATCACATGTTTTGTATCAAAATCAACCCAAAAGTATGGTCTCCAAAAGCTTGTGTATTGGATCACATATTGTAAATCAAAACAGAATGCTACAAAATAATCACCCATACAACATACACGTTGAACAACCAGTATGGATGCCAATGTGTACTGGCTGCATATCAGACGTCCAAGTGCAGCCAAGCCCCAGCTCTCACCCAGATTCCTCAAAGGCTGCACATTCACTGTTGGTTGCTTAGGATACCATGATGTACACGACGCTAACTTCATGAGACCGATTTCCCCAGAGAACACTCCCAATTGGGGTACTTTCAACCCCCAATTTTCCTCTTATAGTTAATTCTTTGTCTGCACCTAGATAAAGGAGACTAGAAATGTGAACATCTATTTACACTTCACTGTAAAAATCTGTTGCCTGTGCCTAACAAAGTAAGAAACATTAAATCTATTCTCATTTGTCTCTTGGAATAAAAGCTCTCCCTCCCAAGTGTCTAAACATTATCTCCAAAGGCAACTTCTCTTTGAATGCCTCCCACCCTCAAAGACATCAGTATATACACAAGCCCACTGCAGCGACAAGCAAGTCCTGCCTGCATTTCATGATCCTGTGCAAGTGTGAGTATTCCTCTCAATAAGTGGGCAGTTGCCACCTAGATTGTTTTTGTTGGTACTGGTTCAGAATATCATTATCTTGTAGCTGCCCAATCTCTCACACTCTGTAACTGTAGGCATATTGTAAGATGACCTTTGAGTTCATGCTATACCCAAGTTATTGTCAGAACAGTTGCATCATAGTGATGGGAAACACCTTTTTTTAACTAATGTAGGTTTTGAACTAAAATAACATAGTGCCATATAAAATTAATTTATAACTAGCCAAAAGGCTACTTCTGGATTCTATGAAGAATCTTAAAAATGCTGTGGTAAAGTTCATAAGGCTTCTTGAACATCAAATAAGTCTTACAACAAAAGGCTCTGATGAGTTACTATAATTACAAATGAACCAGAAACATAAGGATCAAATTTCCTCTTAAAATACACAAGGGATTTGAAATTCAGAGGAAAAAGCAGGATCGTCAAAATATGATTTGAGGCTTGCAGAAAGCCAAACACTTGAAATGATCACGTCAATTACTTACCACAACCACAGCATAGTCATATCAGCTAGTGGAATGCTTTGTGGAAGCCCAGTGTTGGGTTACAGATGGAAGTGGGCACATGGTAGAGAGATTTTGGAATAAACACGATGAAGGAGGAGGGTGTGGGGAACAGAGAAGTAAGTGCATGAGAGAGTCGCTGGGGAGAGAGATAAATGTAGACCAAGAGCAGGGGACTTTGTGGATGCATTTGGAGAGAAACCTTCTCCTCCCCTACCAATGAACCGTATCCTCCTGGCAAGCGTGCAAGTGAACTTGTTCCTTGAAGGATGCACTGCATCCAGGGGAAGGCCTCAGTGGCCAGATGTGTGCTGAAATACAGTGACTAATGAGAAGAATGGAGGGAGCTTGAGAAAGGCAATGCATTACCTGTCAACTTCTGTACTTGAAAGCAGACAGAAGAGAATTTAGGGAAGCAAGAGTATAATAATGAATATATATATATATATATATATGTATATGTATATGTATATAATACCAGAGTGCTTTGGTCAAACTTTTCTCTAATTCTTTAAAAATAAAGCAATCTGCTGGAAGCAATGAGGTCTACTGGGCAGATAAAATCATCAGTTTTGATGGAGGATGTTGGCACCAAAGGGTTAGTACAAGAGAAAGAAAAGCACGAGGAAGTTCTGATTCCAGAAGGACAAAGATCAAAGTCCACAGATGTAAGCAGGAAAATCTTCCTTTTCCTCTTCGTCAGTCCTTCCTTCCCCTCATAGCTATGGTATCATAAAGTTGCCAAGTCACCCAGTCTGCCTTGTCTCCTGGATGCTTATTGGTTCAGAGTTCCTCAGAGTTCAAGATATTGACTAGTTAAGCCATGCAGGCTTAGGAGACCTTCAGCAATCACGCTTGTTTGTTAATCATGTTTACTGACTTTTCAAAGCATTGCACACATCTCCACCCCAATAGAGCCATATCATGGCTGTGCCTAATCATCTCCCCCAACATTTTGCGTGTCCAGCTAATATTGGATGAGAGTGGTCAGTATAAAATCATTAGCATAAGGCCTATAGAAAGAAATGGCATCTAAATAAGGCACAATGGAAATGGTCACTTCCTGAATGTTTTGCAGTGACTGTACTTTGGTGACTCATCTTTGGCCGAGTTCAGAATCTCTAAGACATTGCATTTGGTTTACATTTTACGATGTCATAACCTTATAATTAACATACTTAAAATGCCCACATTTTCATTCTACTCTGCTTAGTAGCTTAGTTTAGGCAAGGGAAATATAGATAAGAAACTATTAATTATCTACCAGAGAGAAAAAATGCTAATTATTTTTAGGGCAAAATAGATCTGAGCACACATGGGAGTTATAACTATTTTTGTATAAAATAAACAGCCTCCTTTCTGTATGTTCTAGAAGGCGTGGTGAGCTGTCATTTATCTTATACTTAGAGCCTCTGCTCTTGACCCTTCTGTAACCCCTTGTTACAAGAGATGAAGGCATGATCAGAATTCTGTGAAGCTGGGAACTCCTCTACAGTTTTGTTTGAATAAGTCAGAAGTTGGCCTTTGGTATCATGTCCAGCTGGGTGAGATTGTATTTGAGAAATTGTCATCTATCATACAAAGCCTGCTTCACCTGGTAGGAATTTAAAGGAAGCTTGAGGAACTACAAGGCTTTTTTGCCTCAACTGAGCACTATATGTTAACTTTCAGCCTTATCTCCTGGAAAGCCCTGGTTTTGGTGAGGAGAAGTGGAAGACAGGCTTGCTTCTCTGACTCACTTTTCATGATCAAATCAACAGAGAAATGACACCAGTGGTTTGAATGGTTCTGTGATGGTTAAGTTTTGATGTCAATTTGACCTTTCAAGTAATCTTGGGTGGGTCTCTGAGGATACTTACAGGAAGGCAGCTTCTCAGCAGGGGGAAAGATGTAAGGAAGCTCAAAGAAGCTGGAAGTAAACATCCTTTCCTGTGTGGGCAGTGCAGAAAGGAAATTCCAGAGACTCAGGAAGCCATTAAGTCTGGGGAAGGGTTGTAAGACCCTACCCTAGGGCTATATAAAAGGGAAGAAATTCTCTCCTTGGCTCTCCTGCCTGTTCCCTGTTCTGTGTGTGTGGTGTAGGTGATGGGTTTTTCTCTCTCTGCTCGGACCTGTGAAAGAGGGCCAGCCTCTTCCGCTGTTATGGAACTTCCCCTCAATCTGTAGTTTCAATAAATACCTTCCTCCCAAAAACTGTGCCTGGTTTGAAGATTCTTCCCAGCAGCATGTGGCTGACTTTGACAGGTCCCAATAAAAAATCATGTTGAAATGTCATACTCATTGTGAAGTGTTAGAAGAGATAGTTAGCTTTCTGGCCCAGGTTTGATTCCCTAGCATCCAAATATAGCAAAGTGGCACAGAGACTCTGATGCACACACACTCACACACACACATACACACACAAATAAATTTTTTAAAGAAATGAGACATATAAGAATTGATTAGGTCACAAGAGCTCCTCTGTCCTCCTAGATGGATTAATGAATTCATAGGCAAATGGGTAGCTTTGAAGCTTTTTGTACCTTGCTTGTCTGTCTCAACCTAAGATGCCCTGCACTATCTTGGGACTATAGTGAATCTTTGGCAATGAGAAGGCACTCATTGGATATGATCTCTCCATCTTGAACTTCCTAGCCTGAAAGGCTATAAGAAATAGAATTTTCCTTAAAAATTACCGATTCTGTGACATTTAGTTAAAGTAATAGAAAGTGCACCAACAGAAGGCCAACTGTATGTGAGGACTGAGTTCATAACTCTGTCTACTAAATGAAGTAACTTTGGGGGGCACATCTGAAGAGCTTTATCTATGCTTCTGGAGATTCAGAGGAATTGCTGTGCTCATCTCCTTCTTCATCCAGGGTGCTGGGGACATCACACTAGGCATATGAGTATGTGGAAGATGAAATAAAGTATATAGCATTGTGGATGCAAAGGAAATGGTTATCAATATTTAAAAAAATCCCAGCTTTTTGCCTGCTGTCGGGTGGTAGGGTTATATGGGCCACAGCTCACTCGCTGTATCCTGAAAAATACAAACACAATCTCCATCGGAGAGTGAGAACAGTATAGGTTAACAAATATACACCATTCTGGATTACCTAGTTTCTATTTTTAGTAGCCTCCCTGTCAGACGTTCACATAGTGCATCTTTTCTTGGGAGCCCAAGAGTATGGGATCTGGTGCATATTGCCCTAAATCCCCATTTCTAATCAAGGGTTCCCCCTCACTGAGTGGAATATTTGGAATTTAATAGCTGTTGATTGTCTCCCCCAGGCAGGATGAGCCACCACAGTCATATTGTGGAGGATCCATATGAAACCCTGCAGAGAAGGACGGGATGAACAAGGGACCCATAGCCACAGCCATTCAACCAACTCAGGATAAGCCAAATGTGTTTGTGTTTTTCAGGATGCAACGAGAGAGCTGTGGCCCATCTAACCCTACCAACCAACCGTAGGCCGATGGATGGCTGAGATCCTGGCAAGAGAGGAGCCACCACATTCATATTGTGGAGGGTTAGGGAACCCAGCAGACAATGACAGATGAACAAGGGACCTATAACCACAGTCATTCAATCAACACAGGATAGGCCATTGAGACAGAAACCAAGGATTTTCGACACAAGCACCCCTAAGCTCGCAACATTAAAGCAGCCTTATTACTCACCCACCACGACTCAGGGAACTGGGCGGAAGAGGGGGCGGAAAGATTGTGAGAGCTGTGGTGGGGGAGACTGTCCGGAGGCATGGCACCCATCAGGAACAACACACTTGGGCCAGGAAGACCGGGATGAGTACTAAGATATACAGGATCCCTTGCCACAAGGACTAATACAGACAGCCCACGGAGGAGGATATACAACTGATCAGGGATGGGGAGGGGGGGAATTGGGGAATTCGGGATAACAACGCATGGTTTGCCCACTAAATAATGTAACTCATTATGGACAATAAAT
>PVHP010042620.1:0-14738 GCA_004024765.1 Zapus hudsonius
GGGGCCTCCTGCTACTGCACTTGAACTCTAGGCACATGTGCCGCTTTGTGTATCTGGCTTTTTGTGGGTACTGAGGCATTAAATCTGGTCCATCAGGCTTTGCAAGTAAGTGCCTTTAACCACTGAGCCATCTCCCCCATCCCGACTGTCTACCTGGCGTTCACATAGTAAGCTAGACTAACTGACTAACAAGATACAATAGTTCTCTGGTCTCTGCTTCCTGCAAGACTGGGGTTACAGGTATGCATGTCCACACCTAGCTGTTTCCATGGGTGCTGGGGAATCAAACTCAGGGTGAACAGACCTTCTCAAGCCCTCATGCTTGGGTGGCAAATGCTCTTACCCACTGAACCCTCTCATTTCCCAGCCCCAAGATTTTCCTTAAGGATTGTGGTGGCTGCTATCATTGCTTAGTTTGTAGTCACTACACTAAGAACTTTCCAAGTTTTCTGTCACTTATCCCTCACAAAACCACTGCCAAGTCAATAACTTGACCTTGAATAAAATGGTTCATTTCTCTATGTCTCGGTTTCCTCATCTGTAAAGTGTGGATGAGCTTCTAGGGTGTTTGCGAGTCCACAGGGTTGTGGGAGAACTGAATATGATGGATAGATTTCTTGCCTCTCATCTGGCTCTCATGGGTAATGCACATACTGATGCTCCCTTCTGGAGGCAAATTTTCTAAACAAATTCCCACTTTCCTTTCTCCCCACCTGCAGGCAAGCCAGCTGGGCCATAAATAATATTGTGGAGGATAAAATGTTTTGGTAAAGAGGCCCTGGGCAACATTAGATCCAAAATCCAGAATGACTGTCTCCCGGGCAGCTTCTTATCATGATAAAATGGAAGGAGTCTCCATGCACAGGAAGGCTTAGGCAATTTGAGGTCTATCATTCGCTCCACTGTGAACATCCTTTGTGTGAAATTTCTGCCATCACCGTTTAGGAGAATTACTATTTATCAAACACCTTCTGTAATGAGATAGGAACCTTTGCCCACAAAACTTGAGCTCCAATTCTAGATTTGTGTGTATGTGCCCATGGTCAAGGTGCTGAATAATTAGTCCAATTGAAGAAAGAAAGTAGATGAAGGGTTTCAAAGGAGTGAAATCACTCATTTATCATTTCCAGTGATACCCTGTGTTAGGAGGGGTGTGGCAGTTTGAGTGTGACATGTCCCCTGCAGGTTTGGATACTCTGTTCCCAGCTGGTGGCACCTCTTAGGAGGTTGTAAACCTTTAAGACCAGGAGTCTAGCTGGTGGCAGTATGCTACTCTGGGTGGTCTTAAGGGTTACACTCTAATCTCACCTGTATACCCCTCAGCTTCCTCATCCATCAAGGTGTGAACAAGCAACCGTGAACTTGGCCTTGTCTTTCCTTCCTCTGACATGACAGTGTCTCAGAACTGTGAGCCCAAACCAGCCCCTCCTTCCTTATCTTATTTCTGTCAGGGGCTCTGTCAGAGCAATGAGAACAGTCACTAACACCAGGGGAGAGGTAGAGTATGAGGTTAAACCTATTTCATAGATCAGTTTGAATATTATTTGTATTTACCAAACTTTTGTAGGATAAACTTGAAAAATAAGGGGCATAATTTGATTCCATCTGGGCACAAAGTATTTGCATTTGAAAGGGGAATGCAGCAGTTTGATTGGAATAAGTGGTTAGCTCTTTCCAAATTCATTCTACCTTCTCTGAGTCCATGTGTTTTCTGTCATACCCTCTGTCCCTTCTCCATCTGGCTATCTCTTAGTCTTTAAAGAATCCAATCATCTGTCATGCCCTCTTGAAGGTCTTCTGAAAACTCCCAGCAGGTTAGGGCCTTTCTCTATTGTCACACTGAGCTCTGATACCAAGTGCTTGCTTCTCTCTCGAGGCAGGGCACCCCATAAGAGCTGTCAATCAATCCCACCAAGGTTCAACCTAGCAAACCAGTGAGTTTATGTGGCTTCCTTATGGTTGTCACACAGGAAGGTCTCATCTCGGCATGGATGATGTCAGAAGGTCTCATTTCAGCATGGACAATGTCAGAAGTTCTCGTCCTTTTTTTAAAAAATTTTTTTTGTTTTGTTTTAATATTTTATTTATTCGTTTTCAAGCAGAGAGAGAGAGAGAGAGAGAGAGAGAGAGAGAGAGAGAGAGAGGGTGAGCACCAGGGCCACCACCTTGTGGGTCTGGCTTATGTGGGTCCTGGGGAATTGAACCAGGGGCCTTAGGCACTGGAGGCAAGTGCCTTAACCGCTGAGCCATCTCTTCAGCTCCCAGAAGGTCTCATCTTAGTATGGACGACAACCTCCCCATTGCTGCATGATGGTGCAGATCCCCGTTCCTTGATCTTCCTTCCATCCTCTGTGTACTTTATCTCCTTCTGAAACCATGAGACCTCACGTCACTGCATTCTGATGACACAAAAGCACCTGGAAACCCTTCTCAGCCCCTCTGGGCTCTGGGAGGGAATGCCAGCAACTGCTTCTGATTAAAAATGGAAACAATTCATTTTCTCCAAGTACAGAGTCACACACACCTTTCCATCATAAACACCCTATTCTGGAATCACTAATATGTGAGTGTAGTGGACTGACTATAAAGTGTCCTCATAGCCTCATGTGTTTGTGGTGAAATCTCCCCAGCTGGTAGAGCCTTTGGGAGGTGGAGCCTTGCTGCAGGAGGTGTGTAGCTGGGGCTAGCCCTTGGGGTTTTATAGGCTAGCCCCCTTTTTAGCTCAGTCTTATTGCTTCCTTTCTTACTGGAAGAGGTTTGACAGTTGTGAGCCACCCTCCTGCTCCTGCCCCTCAAACTGCAATAAACCAGTAATAACCCCTTTCTTTCCATAAGCTACTTCCGGTCAGGTGCTTGGTCCGAGCAATGAGAAGATCATTGCTACAGAGAGTCTGTCTGTCTCACCCAACTGCAGCCTCATGGGGGCCTGAGCAGTTTTTCCTCCATCTTTCTTGGTCAGCACAGCACAGCGACAGCCACTTAGTAGGTCTTCAGTAAGTGTCTATTGGAAGAAATGAAAATAATTCCCAGGACATTGGGTCCACCGTGTTCCATTGCGCAGCCAGAGTAATGTATGTTGTGACAGAAGGGATGGACACAGACTTAACAAGGCCTCTGGCTTTCACGAAGTGCTTCCTTGCAGAAGAAAGACGACACAGTGGAGTCCTCACCTGCCTTGCTTGGCAACGTTCCTCAATGTGGTTGTGGAGAGGATGCTAGCCTTCTCTCCCCAGCACCAATGTGGGCTGAGTTCACCTGTTTAAAGCACTTTTGCAGCCTCTATGATTTATTTTCATCTAGTTCACAGTCTAAGAATGCCTACTTGAATTCATTCGCATTCTCCTCCTCTATCTCACATACTGGAGTCTGTGCTAGGGAACACGGTGCCTGATACGTCGGGAGCATGCTGCCAACAGTCTGCGAATGTGTAGGCACATGAATGAATTGAGTGAATACACAGAGACCCTCAGTGTGTCTCCTCCAGATGTCACCCCCCCCAAGCTGCGCTTCTGTGGGGCTGATAGATAGACCTACAGCGGACACCCCATTTTATAGATGCAGAAAGTGCCCATCAGAAAGGTTTGAGAACTTGCTCCAACTCTCATATTTAAGAAGGACAGAAGCAGAACTCACACTCAGGTCCTCTCGTGCTGAAGTCACACCCTTAGCTCACAGCAGACCGTGACTATGTTGTGCGTTGTGCAGGGAAAAACTGAAGGAGGAAGGAAGCTGCTAAGTCGTTTCCCACAAACCAGTAAGAATGATCACCTTAGCGGAAACAGCTACCATTGACTGCATCCTTAGGGTGAAGACTTGATGAATTGCCAAGCGTTCTTAATGAGTCAGCTGGTAAACCAAGGAATGCAATAACTGGCATGTCACTTTCATCAGACCCATGTGTGAACCAAGGCCCAGAATGCTTATGTAACTCACTCACGATCAAGGGCTTGTGACACACAGCTCCTCCAGAGTTTGTGAATTTAAAGCCCCTACTCTTAACCACTGGGCTGGACATTCTCCCCTGAAACAGTTTTCTGATAAAACATCATGGTTTCCTATCGGTTCTTCACTTTGTCATTTTTAACCCTGGGCCAATTATCTAACATATCTGGGTGTCTGCTTCTGGGTTTGTAAGAGGGAACAGAACTTAATATCTACCTTTTGGAATTACCGTAAGAATTCAATAGTCCTCCCTAAAGAATGTGCCTTTGTAAGCTAGCATGCATTATGCAAGTGAGAGTTATTATTGCTCAGTGATAAAAGCATCAAGCTATTATAATAATAATTTGATTGAATAAGTGTTTATTGAGTTTTTCCTGTGGGCAAGGCGTGATCAAAATAAGAGAAATAATTCCATTTATCAGCGAGCTTCGTGCTATTAAATTTCCGGGAAGAGAATGTGCTTGCCCTTTGCTGCTTTGTTCCTAAGCTGCTGTGGGAAATTACCTAACAAGAAAGGAAACAAAACCAGGTAAAGCAATCTTGTTTAAAATTGTGCCAATGATTACAAGGTTGTTTATTATTTTCAAACTGTTTTCAATAATACGCCATCCTGTTTAAGGGCTTTTCTAGTGTTATTGCTGTTTCCGACGTCATCTGACCTCTTTGGAGAGTCTGTGTCTATAATCCGTCCTTCTCTCGGGGAATAAACAAAACAGACCAACTGAAAACCCATTAGGGAGAGCAGAGCAGAATTAGCCAAGCGTTGTGGCTGGCAGGATTGGAAAGTAGACTTCTGGGCTGGGTCTCTCTCTCTCTCTCTCTCTCTCTCTCTCTCTCTCTCTCTCTCTCTCTCTCTCTCTCTCTCTCTCTCTCTCTCTCTCTCTAGCAAGAGCTCTGACCCTGCCTGGGGCTCTGTTTCTCCTTCAGCACAATACAATAGAGATAACTAAGTAATAAAATAAAATTGAGGCCAGGGAGATGGTACAGTGGGGGAAGCACTTGCTATGTAAACTGGAGGACCTGAGTTCAGATCTCGGGACCCACATAAAAATCCAGTTGTGGCAGTACACATCTGTAATCCCAGCTCTGGAGAAGCAGAGACAGGAGGATCCCTAGACTTTCCTGGCTGACTAACCAGTTTTCATAGCCAGCCACACACCAGAACGAATTGGGATGAATCTCCAAACCAGACAGTTTATGGGAGGAAAGGATTTATTGAAACTACAGATCCAGGGAAAGTTCCATAATGGCAAAAGAGGCTGGCCCCCTTTCACAGGTCCAAGCAAGAGAGAAACCCACCACCAGCACCACACACAGAACAGCAAATCAGGCAGGGGAAGACAGAAATTTTCTCCCCCTTTATATAGCCTTAGAGCAGGGTCTTGCAACCCTATCTCAGACTTGTTGGCTTCCTGGGCCTCTGGAATTTTCTTCCTGCACTGCCTTCCCAGGAAGGGATGTTCATTTCTAGCTTCCCTGAGCTTCCTTACATCCTGCCCCCTGCTGAGAGGGCTGCCTTCTTGTGAACAACATCAGAGACCCAACAAGATTACTAAAAAAGTCAAGTTGGCAACAAAACTTAACCATCACACCAGTCTAGCTTAAGTGGTGAAAAGATCCTGTCTTCAAACACAATGCGGAGAGCAATTAGGAAGACCCTCGACAGTGACCTCTGGCCTCTACATATCAACACATGCAAGCATACTCACACATGTGTGCCCACATGCATGATAAAATATACAGACAGATGTACATAGACCACATTCACATACACGTGCCAAAATATAGCTTAAAAGTCCCCAAAATATTTAGCATCTTTTGGAAAATATTTATACTAGCATTAGAACCTAGAATCTCCAAGTCACAGAGTCAGTATCTGAGTAAACGCATATATAACAGAGCAACAGCTGACGCTTTTTGGACACCCACCATATAACCACCATCTGCTAGATGCTTATGAGTTTGGGTCTATTATCTTATTTACTAATAAATGCTCATTAGTTATTGTAAAGTGGAAAGAATTCCAGCAGTCTGGAATAATACATATACTTTAAGATGGTTTTGTTTTGCTATATTTTTGGGGGGTGGATGAGGTAGGGTGTCCCTCTAGCCCAGGCTAACCTGGAATTCACTCTGTAGTCCTACACTGGTCTTGAACTCACAGTGATCTTCCCACCTAGGCCTCCAAAGAGCTGGGGCTAAAGGCATGTGCCACCATACCCGTCCCTTGCTATATTTTTTATTATTTATTTATTTGTGTATATGTGTATGATGTGTGTGCATGGGTGTAAAGAACCACACGTGAGCAGGTCAGAGGACAGTCTCCGGGTGTTTCTACTTTCCTCCTACCTTCTTTTTTATTGTTAATAATTAGAAATAAATACTGTATGAACAAGTGTTATGTTGGTACCCCCATTTCCCTCCTCCTTGCCTCTGCTCCACTGAGGGCCCTCGTCAGTGGGATTGCTAGAATGGTCCATGGGACTGGGGGGGGGGTTATGAATTGTACAAGCAGTAGCCAGTTATGTTGTGATGTTGTTGCTGAGGGGGGCAATGTCTCTGGATATTCTCCCCCATCATGGCTCTTACAATCTTCCTGTCCCCTCTTCCACAAAGTTCCCTGAGTCATGATGGGTGAGTTTTAAGTCTGCTTTACTGTTGAGATCTTAAGAGTCTTTGCGTTTCTGCTTTGGACTAATGTTGGGTATCCTCAGTGTCTGTCTCCATTACCCTTTCATAGGTTGTCTGACTTGCTGTGGAGGTAGCTCTCTTGCTCATCTGGTCACTTCCTCAAAGGTTTCATTTGGGCCCTAGATGAGGGGTGGTTCATCTCCTGCCTGGGTGTCAGCCATCATCCCGTGTCCTCTTGGCGGAATTGGGTTTTCCACAGTTCTCGCTGCCTTCTGAAAACTACAAACAGAATCTCCAACAGAGAGTGAGATCAGCATAGGTTCAATGAGGCAACCATTGTTAATTGGCTGAGATTCTAATGTCCTCCCTCCATCTTAAGAGACAGTGTCTCTCATTGTTTTGATACTTGTGAGTTTCTGGATTCCCCTGACTCCATCTCCCGTTGTCATGGGCACATGGGGTCACAGATGGGCTCACCACTTTGCATCCATATTTCTGTGGGTGGCTGGGGAGGCTCTAACTTGACTTAGCAAGCTTGTAAGCAAATGTCTTTAACTGCTGACCCTTCCCCCAGCCTCTTGTTTTGTTTTTTTAAATGTTTTATTTGTTTATTTGCAAGCAGAGAGAAAGAGAGAAAGAGAGAGAGAGAGAGATAGGGAACCTCTAGCAGCTGCACATTCACTGCAGATGCATGCACCACTTTGTGCATCTGGCTTTACCTGGCTACTGGGGAATCAAATCCAGGTTATTAAGCTCTGCAGGCAAGTGTCTTAACCACTGAGCCATCGCTCCAGCCTTTTCTTTTGTTTGGTTTTTTGGTTTTTCAAATTAGGGTCTTGCTCTAGCCCAGGCTGACCTTGAATTCACTATGTAGTCTCAGGTTGGCCTCAAACTCTTGGCCATCCTCCTACCTCTCCCTCCCAAATGCTGGGATTAAAGGCATGCGCCACCACGCTCAGCCTGGCCTTTGTTTGTTGCGGCAGGATCTTGCTAGATAGCCCCTTCACACGCATGCACACCCACACATTTGCAAGCATGCATGCACACTACCAACACATCCAAAGACAATTAAATCAAAGTGATTCATCACCTGGCCTGCGGCACTAGAAGTACTTCTTCTGCAAGTTGTGACAGAGTCTTCACAAATCCTTCTCCACCCTGTGCAGAGCCCGTGTTTGTGACAAGGAACAGATGGGACGCAATGGAGTTTCATCAGTTGATATCACTTATAAACCCATCACGCATTGAGATGCAAGGAGGAGGCTTGTGGAAGATGGAATTCCAGGGGTGTGTGGGAGGGTGTGAGTGCCATTTCCAACATCCCACAGCGGGACCAGTGGCAAATGGATCAACACTATAGATGACAAGGCAAAGGGTAGATGGCCGCTCCCTCAGGCAGGGCCTAGGATGTCATCACAGTATCCCTCTCCAAGGCTCAGATGAGTCCATGACCACAGAGCAGAGGTGACGAGAGCCCTTCGAGTCATCTCCGTGTCAGAGCCGTGTGCAAAGTGCTGGTGATCATTGTAGAGTCACATGGCATTCTCGTGTGTTCCAATACCTGGTCCCAGATAGACAAAGGAGAGGACATTCTTTGGCAAGTTAATTTTCACCTGCTCAGGGTATTCTTGTGTCTCTCTCCCCCCTCTGAGATCTATCTTAAGACCTTTATCTTTAGGAAGCCTGACTTGAGAAGCCAAACAAGACTTGGGTTGGCAACTTCCCATGGCTTTCAGAACAAGTAGAAGCAGACAGTTAGGCTGGCTGTCAGGCTGTGAGCTTCACAAGGGAGGGCCACCTCATGGGGACATTTGTGATCCTGACATGTGCTAGGGACTTTGGTGAAGGAGAGAGCAGAAAACTGGTCATCCTTCTTCACTCGGGGTCAGCTTAGAAAGATGGCTCATGCCTTTGACTACTTAGGATGTCCTTCAGCTCAACTCCGGTCTGGTGGCTGTTTACCATCCCAGTGAGGTTTCTATGTAAGCGTCTTTGGCACAAATCACGTGACATTGTTTGCTGTTGTTGTCATTTGCTCCTGACAGACCCAAACCCTGGCTGGGAACTTTATTTTTAGTTACTCTTTGAGAAGTGACTGAGGAAATGAACCAGGGAGAGCATTTTCTCTTCCAGAAATGACTCCTATAAGTCATTTGTAAATGCTGGCATTTTCCAGTGGAAAGAAAGAAATGGATTTATTTCTTTTAAATGGAGGTTGCCTCATTTTTGCATCTCAAGAAACGACAGAAGCCGGGTTGGCTGGTGCACATCTTTAATCCCAGCACTTGGGAGGCAGAAGTAGGAGGATCAACGTGAGTTTGAAGCCACCCTGAGACTACATAGTGAATTCCAGGTCTATCAGGGCTAGAGCAAGACCCTACCTCAGAAAAACAAAAGCAGAAACAACAGAGCCTTTCTCTTTCATTCATCCATCTTTAGTCCTTACAACTTGGGTCATATTTGCCTGGGAATAAAATTATAGGATTTCTACCTGAACATAGTTTCATCCACATCCATTCCCGTGTGTACAAGTGTGCAGGTGCACGTGGGTCTATGTGCATGTGAAACCAGAGGGCAGTCTTGAGTGTCAGCCTCAGGTGACATCCATCTTTTATTTGAGACAGGGTCTCTCACTGGCCTAGAAGTGAGCAATTCAGTTAGTCTGGCTGATGAGTGAGCCCCAGGAATCCTCCTGTTGCCAACCTCTCCAGGGCTAGAGATGATCTCCTGTCCTTGGGGAATTTAGAAAACCTTAGTCCAGAATTTGGGGCCCTGCAGCTTAGAGCGCCTTAGAAGGGTGCCTGGAAGAGCCTGCACGAGACCTAATAGAATCAGAATTCCATTCCTAAGCTAGGCAGGAAGGAGACATGCATGGAGTTCAATGTTAAGCCTGGCTTTTTAAAAATGCTTTTTGACAACTTCATGCATTATAGATAATATATCATGATCACAGTTCCCTCTTCTTTTTCCCTTCCCTCTAGGTCCCCCTCCACTGACTCCCTTCCTCTTTCTACCAAGTCTCTCTTCTATGTTGATGTCAACATTTTTTCCTCCTATGATGCAGGTTTTGTGTAGGTTGCATCAGCCATTGTGAGCTCATGAATACCTTGGCCACTTTGTGTCTGGAAGACGGTACTGTAAGCACTCCCCCCCACCTCCTTTGGCTCTTACATTCTTTCTGCCACCTCTTCCTCAGTGATCCCGGTGACTTAGAGGGTGTGATCAAGATGTCTCATTCAGTGCTGAACACACTCCACTGTCACTTCTCAGCACTTTAGTAAGTTTTGAATCACCACCCTCTGAAAAGAGAAATTTCTCTAACCAAATGTGAGAGGAACATTAATATATGAACGTAACTGGTGGGCATAATATATCCATTTAGTCAGGCAACAGTAGCAGTTTCTCCTCCAGGGCTTACAACCTCCCAACCATAGGCTTTCGATAAGGTTTTCAGTCCCAGGCAGGAATTCCCTCTCCTTGAGCAGGCCTCATGTCCAGTCAGAGAGGAGTTGGTTTCCCCGTAACAGACACACCATTGCTGCATCTCTTGGTACATTCAGCCTGACTGGTCAGATGTCAAGCTTGCAGCTTGCACTGCTGGTTAAGATCGTTGATGACATTTCTCTCCCCCACAGGCTGCATAGATCTTTCCAGCATCCTGACAGCTAGTCAAGAGGGAGGAGGCTTCTAGCTCAGCTCCGGCTTGATTTCTCAGGGACCTGCAGCCAAAGCCTGGCTTTTAAAAACATCCCACAGAACCCGGGATGGATTCTATCCACCCCCACCCCCATCATAGTAAAGTAGCTTTTGTGTCCAAACCTCCTTTTTCTCTTCAGAAACTCCTGCTGTTCACAGCTCTTGGACTGAAAAGTTGGGATGAGACACCAGCAGAAATGGACCCCGGCGTCTTGTCCCCCACTTTCTGAATCTGGGTGAGGCAATTACAAAAGAACTTGCCCTAAAACTAGGAAGTGGTTAGTCAACCATCCTGCAGAGACAGAAAAGACAATCCAATAAACATGGTCAGCAAAGAGCTGCTAGTTGAACTCAAACAAGACTCTGTGGACGTGCTGTTATCAGTCTGGTTTGTTCCTCCATGTGTGAAGGCAGGAGGGCCAGCCTAGGATTATGTCCTTCAAGCTCGTACGCTCAGCCCCTGCAGACATCCCACCACCCAAGGACATGCTCTGTACTTTTGCACATCAACCCAAAAAGAGAAAGACAGTGTCGTTTTTGAAGGAGGCTAAGGTGGAAAGGGGAAGCATGTCTGCGTGTGTATGCATCCTTTACACTGCATTTTAATCTTGTGTGTGCATGTGGTGAGTGTGTGCATGTGGTGTGTGAGCATGTGGTGGTGTGTGTGCATGTGGTGCGTGTGCATGTGGTGTGTGTGTGTGCATGTGGTGCGTGTGCATGTGGTGCGTGTGCATGTGGTGCGTGTGCATGTGGTGAGTGTGTGCATGTGGTGTGTATGCATGTGGTGTGTGTGCATGTGGTGTATATGCATCTGGTGCGTGTGCATGTGGTGTGTGTGCATGTGTGTGTGTGCATGTGGTATGTGTGTGCATATGGTGTGTGAGCATGTGGTGTGTGTGCATGTGGTGCCTGTGTGTGCATGTGGTGGTGTATGTGCATGTGGTGGTGTATATGCATTTGGTGGTACATATGCATGTCATGTGTGTGCATGTGGTGTGTGGGGGATACAAGTGTGAGTGCAGGTGCACATGCAGCTCAGAGGACCACACCTGATGGCAGTCCTCACTTCTCTCTTACCTCATGCCGGGTCTCTTGTGCTGTTTGCAGCTTCATTCCCTGCAAGCTGTGTCTGCATTTTTAACATGGCTTCTGGGGATTCGAACGCCAGTTCTCATGCTTCATCCACTGAGCCATGTCCCCAGCCCAGGTCCACAGCACCACTGTAACAGCCAAGCCCACCGCACCATTTGTGACAAGAAACCTCTGTCAGGTAATAATCTTACAAACTGATTACAAGTCCCAGATGTCAGGAATAGAGGCTGCCCGAGGCTACGTTCCCAATGTGAAGCTAAGTATGATATGAGAGCCTAAACACACACCTTTTATCCCTGAACAAACAATAGCAGAGCGCCATGCTTCACACAGATAATTAGCCTTGAGAATTGAACTGTAAACAGAAACCTGGTTCTCCATTTTAGCAATAAGCAGTAAGAGAGCAGAACCCTACTTGGGGACTTGGTCTGCCTTGGGGCTGTACCCCACTTTGCTGTTTATAAGCTCAGTGGCTTTGGACTTGAGATATGAACTCTCCAAGACTCAGTTTCCACCTCTAGGTAGAAGGTTTGAAAGCTTGAAAGTGTGCTCAATCTCTACCCATTGTTTTGAATTTCATGATTAATTATAGCTTTTATTGACATTTTAGTTTCTAGCCAGATCTATCACATGGAAAAAAGTGCAAAATTTTGAAACATTGAGAGGAATACTTCCAAGATGATATAGGTCAGGTTTAAAAATCAACATTATCTAGCTAGCTAGCTAGCTAGCTATCTACCTACCTACCTACCTACCTACCTACCTACCTACCTACCGATCCATCTATCTATTTGCCCAATTGTGTGTGTGTGTGTATTGTATGTATATTGTGAGAATAGCCCTGCCACGGCCTCTTGCCATCAAAAACAAATGGCAGATATTGGTGCCACATTGTACATCTGGCTTTATGTGGGTATTGGAAAGTCGAACTCAGGCTGTCAGGCTTTGCAAGCAAGTACCTTTAACAGATGAGCTATCTATCTCTCCAGTCCAAGGACCTCTAATTGCTAAAACATCTCCGCAGCCTTAGTGCAAGCTTTTATTCAGAGGTTTAGGAGGAGAGTTTGCTTGACGACTTAGAAAGTGTTATGCATGGGAGATTTGCTTTCCAAAACGTGGCAGTTTAAGTCATTGGTACCTGGCTCTCCTCCTTATTTCTCAAGGGCAAACATCTCACTCTTTCTCACTGCCAGGACCTTTGAAACAAAGACAAACAACAACAACAACAAAAACTCCATTAGTAAGGAGAGGGAGGGCTGGGGCTGCTGATGCTAACGTGTGGAATGACTCATAGCTGCATAAAAAAAAAAACAGATAAAAATTCCTCATCTTGGGCTGGAGAGATGGCTCAGCAGTTAAGGCACTTACCTGCAATACCTAATGACCTCAGTTCAATTCCCCAGCACCCACATAAAGCCAGATGTACAAAGGGGTTCATGCATCTAGAGTTCATTTGCAGTGGCCTGTACACATCCATTCTTTCTCTCTCTCTTTCTCTCTCTGCTTGCAAATAAATAAAATATTTTTAAAATCCTCATCTTGGCATCTGAACGTTTTCTTAGAATACAAAGTAAGCGCTCACCAAGGAACTAATCATAAAGTGAATAAGTCCCTGGAGATCTCCTACGAGCGTTTCTGGGTGGCAGAATGGTAGTCCACAGTGTTTTCCAGGGGAGAAAGTCTCTCAAGGGGTTAGCCCTTTGGGTTCCCTCTTGACTAAGGCAGTGGCCCAGCGATCACCTCTTCTTCTAATTCCCTTCACCTCAGCCTACAGTTACAGTATTGGACAGGCTGATCTGGCCTAGGCATCCAAAGAGCTAAGGAGAATTGTGAGATATCATCACATGAAAGCGCAAATACGTACCCGCCCCCAACCCCACATATCATGTAAAAGTTTCCAGGCCATTGTGCCCCATTATCCTCTCTAAGACAAGGTACCAGAAATTCAAGGGCATGAACTTCCTGTCCCTGTAATGGTTTTTAGATCCAACTTGAATTAGCCCAAAGTTGGACTGAAATTGACGAGGTGATCCATGTTATGGCTTATCAACACCAAATCCTAGAGACAGCACATTATCTGCTCTGTTCAAGTTGATGAGGTGGGCTTACTCATTTTCATCTGAATATAACTTCTTTTCCTATACAACACCCATCCTCCCTGGTTGGGCTTCTGTTTCCTAGAGTGGAAGTCAGGGACCTTTGCCTTAATTGAGACTGTTTTCTCCTGTTTCCATTTATGAAAGTGTTATTTACATGCAATAAAACCCACCGATTATAAGCGTATGGTTTGATGGATACTTGTAATTGAATGCAATCATATAACCACCCCCAGAATCAATATATAGAACACTTTCTTCACCCCCAAAAGCTCCCTTGGGCTCCTTTGCTCTCAGTTCTTCCTTCCACCCCACAGATCAGCTTACTGTCACCACCTTTAGCCTCTTCTAGAATCTTCCATCAACGAATCCACACAATATAGAGCCTCTGTGTTCAGTTTCTCTTGCTTAGCATAATGGCTTTAAGATTCATTCATGTTGTTGCATGTAGTAATATTTCTTTTTCTTGCTGAAGTCATAACCCACTACTGTGTGGAGACATAGACCTATGTGTGGGTCAGTTAATCTGTTCATTAATTGATGGCTTAACTGGGTTATGTCCAGTTTCAGATTCTCAGGCTTCATTTTTGCTAATTTTTTTTTCGTGTGGGGGGGAGCTCTGAGGCATCCCAGGCTGACCGGGAAGTCACTATGTAGTTCCAGGCTAACCATGAACTCACAGCAATCCTCCTACCTCTGTCTCCCAAGTGCTGGGCTAAAGGCCTTCCTCCTTGCCCCAGATTCACATTTTTAGGGTCTTCGTTTGCCATGGTATGTACAGTGAACAGTTTTCAAAAGCCGCTGCTTGTTAGAGAAGTCACGCCCGATCCTCCCATCCTTGACATGATCTTGTATTCATACTAAGGTCTGAACATCAAGGCCTATTATGGCTGACATGATGACATATTTAATCTGCTCTCCCATAACTTGCCTTCATGCAGGCCTTCGGGGACAAAGGACCAGGGTCCAGCATTTTGAGTAGGTGGAGTTGAACAAGTTTTCATTTTGCCTTATAACAAGGAATTTGCTAGAAGCACTCTGGTTTGCAGCCACTGGAAGTTCAGGGACAGAGACCATCCAGTGGGTGGCATTGGTCCTCACTGAAACATCCTAAGGGCTTGGGGCCAGCATGGTTGATTGGAACAACCTGGCCAGAGTTACTGCTTAGACCTCACAGGAGAGCCTCCCCTGAAAAATGCATCGTCCCCTGTTATAATTCACCGTAATGAACGGGAACAAGAGGCTGTGAAGGGGAGCGGTGACGGATGGGACATGCGGCCC
>PVHP010042621.1:0-14919 GCA_004024765.1 Zapus hudsonius
CTTAGGGATAGAGTGACGGGATGTCCATCAGAGGTGAGGGGTGAGGGTTCTGGAGCAGACGGGGTGCTGGACAGGCACTTAGGGTAGAGTGACGGGATGTCCATCAGGGGTGAGGGGTGGGATTCTTGAGCAGACAGGGGGTGCTGGACAGGCACTTAGGATAGAGTGACGGGATGTCCATTCTGGGTCAGGGTGATGGACATATATAAGCAGAGTAATAACGCACAGGGTTGAGAGATGGGAGTCTGTAGAAATTGAGGGAGAGATTTACTGGGAGCTATGAAGCGAAGTCCTTAAGCAGAATGGGGATCTGTGATTAGCCATGGTGGAGCTGTAATGGAGGAATTCAGGAGCCATCATGGGGGTGTTCCATAGGAGGGAGATGGTTCAGACCCAGAGCCTCCAGATGCTGGAGAGGACAGCAAGTCGGAGAATGGGGAGAATGCACCCATCTACTGCATCTGCCGCAAGCCAGACATCAATTGCTTCATGATGTGAGCTGGGGAAGGGAGGGTGGGCTGGTGCCTGGCAAGATTGGGGGATGCTGATGGGGCATACCCCTCATATCTCTGCAGTGGGTGCGACAGCTGTAATGAGTGGTTCCATGGGGACTGTATCCGGATCACTGAGAAGATGGCTAAGGCCATCCGGGAGTGGTACTGTCGGGAGTGCCGAGGTGAGGTTGGTGGGGGGACAGGGAGGCAGGTGGCCTCTGAATAGAGGAGGAACCATAATGGGAAGGATTGTAGGTAGTGGTGGTATCTGTTGGTCTGTGGTGAGTCGGAATGCGGGCTCCATTGTGAGCAGTAATGGAGGATACCACAAGAAGGGCAGCTCTGCCCTGAAGCAGATGCCGGATAAGTGGATGAGGCAGGAATGGGGAGGAGAAAGTAGAAATTCGGGACTGTTAAGTCCCACCCCTGCAAGCCCACCTTGGCCCTATCTTCTGCCCCACAGAGAAGGACCCGAAGCTGGAGATTCGGTATCGGCACAGAAAGTCCCGGGAGCGGGACGGCAGTGAGCGGGACAGCAGTGAGCCCCGGGATGAGGGTGGAGGGCGCAAGAGGCCTGTCTCAGACCCAGAACTGCAGCGCCGGGCAGGGTCAGGGACAGGGGTTGGGACCGTACTTGCTCGGGGCTCTGCTTCGCCCCACAAATCCTCTCCACAGCCCATGGTGGCCCCACCTAGCCAGGTAAGCGGCTGCGGTGGTTGGGATGGATGGTGTTCTAGCTTGGGCCCTGTCTGCATTCCTCATGTCTGCATTGGACATCATCTCCCAGCACCACCACCACCAGCAGCACCACCAGCAGCAGCAACAGCAGCAAATCAAACGGTCAGCCCGCATGTGTGGTGAGTGTGAGGCATGCCGGCGCACTGAAGATTGTGGCCACTGTGACTTCTGCCGGGACATGAAGAAGTTTGGGGGCCCTAACAAGATCAGGCAGAAGTGCCGGCTCCGCCAGTGTCAACTGCGGGCTCGGGTGAGCATCAGAGAAACTGGACAGGTTATGGGCAGAGCATAGCTGGGAGGTCCAGACGGAGCCTGGTGTGTGCGGAGGGGTCTAGCATGCTAAGGTAAATGCTGCATGACCAGGTATGATTGGCTAGCAGGAGAACCCCCCCCCCCAGCTGCATCTGGAGAGGCAAGGAGGCAAGGATAGGTAGTTAGGACTAGGGCAGAGCCACTTTGATTTTTCTGGGGCTGACTTAGGCCTTCCTTCTGTGCACAGGAATCATACAAGTACTTCCCTTCCTCGGTGAGTCCAGCCCCCCAAGGGCGGCGCAGGGCGTGCGGGCAGGGCGGTCAGGGCCAGTCCTGAGATTCTGCCCCGCAGCTCTCGCCGGTGACGCCCTCAGAGGCCCTGCCAAGGCCCCGTCGGCCACCATCCACTCAACAGCAGTCACAGCCGCCCCAGAAACTGGGGCGCATCCGTGAAGATGAGGGGACAATGGTGTCATCTGTGGTCAAAGAGCCACCTGAGGCTACAGCAACACCTGAACCACTGTCAGATGAAGACCTAGCACTGGACCCTGACCTGTACCAGGACTTCTGTGCGGGGGCTTTTGATGACCATGGCCTGGTGAGCAGCAGGAGCTTCCTGTGGTGGGGGATGGGGAACAAAGAGGCAGGAGGTATCCAAGGCTGTGGGCAGGTAGGTCAATGCATGCCCTGCTTTGCAGCCCTGGATGAGTGACACAGAAGAGTCTCCATTCCTGGACCCCGCGCTGCGGAAGAGGGCAGTAAAAGTGAAGCATGTGAAGCGTCGAGAGAAGAAGTCTGAGAAGAAGGTGATGGAGAGGATAAAATGGGTGCTGGAAGGTAGAGGTAGGGCAGGGAGGGTAATGCAGAGGTCAGGGGCTACATGGAACAAGAGCCAATAAAGGCTGATGGGGTCTGAGGATGACATGTCTTGATCCTTAGAAGGAGGAGAGATACAAACGGCATCGGCAGAAACAGAAACACAAGGATAAATGGAAACATCCAGAGAGGACTGACACCAAAGACCCTGCATCCCTACCGCAGTGCCTGGGGCCTGGCTGTGTGCGCGCTGCCCAACCCAGCTCCAAGTACTGCTCAGATGACTGTGGCATGAAGTTGGCAGCCAAGTAAGTCCTTCCTGGAGGGCTGAAAGGAATAAGGACGTATATAGTATAGGAGATGACCAGAGCTCCCAGTCACCTGTGTACCATTCTGTCAACCAAACCCTTACTTTTACTTGTCTACATGCCCATTCACCCTCCACTGAGGTCTTTTCACTTTTTCATCACCTGTTTATGGTACCTTAGTCTGCCCCACTTACTGGTTTTATTGCTTCCCTGCCTGCACCCCACTACCTGCCTGCAGCCGCATCTACGAGATCCTCCCGCAGCGCATCCAGCAATGGCAGCAAAGCCCCTGCATTGCTGAAGAACACGGCAAGAAGCTACTTGAACGCATTCGCCGTGAGCAGCAGAGCGCCCGCACTCGCCTTCAGGAAATGGAGCGCAGATTCCATGAACTCGAGGCCATCATTCTGCGTGCTAAGCAGCAGGCTGTGCGTGAGGATGAGGAGGTGAGGAGGCAGAGGTCCAGAGAGGGCAGAGCCCTGGACTTGGGCCTACCTGGCCTCATCATCCTTTCCACCCCACACAGAACAATGAGAATGACAGCGATGACACAGATCTGCAGATCTTCTGTGTCTCCTGTGGGCACCCCATCAATCCACGTGTTGCCTTGCGCCACATGGAGCGCTGCTATGCCAAGGTCAGGTGTTGTCTGGAGGAATGGATGGTGTGGGAGTGTCGGTGAGCCCAAGGAGTACAGATTTGCTGCTTGGGTGGTGCCCAAGAGGTGGTGTTGGGAGGGCACGCAGCACCCATCCACAGTTCCTCTCTTTGTGTCCTTCCCTCCAGTATGAGAGCCAGACGTCCTTTGGGTCCATGTACCCCACACGCATTGAAGGGTGAGTGAGGGTGCCGCGGGAGTTAGGCAAGGAGGGGCTAGGAGTGGGATCAGAAACTGAATGGTGGAACTGTGCCAGGAATTGGGAGACCCTCAAGGCTAGAGCAGCCAGGTTACTTTCTCTACTCTAAATCCCCAGGGCCACCCGGCTCTTCTGTGATGTCTACAATCCCCAAAGCAAAACATACTGTAAGCGGCTCCAGGTGCTGTGTCCCGAGCACTCAAGGGACCCCAAAGTAAGATCAGTTACCCTCATTCTGCCCCTTCCTTGCCTCGTGTGTCACATCCAACTTCGATTTCCTCCCTTTCCTGTGTCATCACCTCCAGTTCCTCCCCTGCCTTTTCTCTCTCCCTTCTTCCTCTTCTCTCACTACCCTTACTCTGTGTGTGCCTGCAGGTGCCAGCTGATGAGGTATGCGGATGCCCCCTTGTACGAGATGTCTTTGAACTCACAGGTGACTTCTGCCGCCTGCCCAAGCGCCAGTGCAATCGCCATTATTGCTGGGAGAAGCTGCGGCGTGCCGAAGTGGACCTGGAGCGCGTCCGGGTGGTAGGTTTTAGTGCTGACTGCGACAGGTCAGGCTGGACTTGGGGAGCGGCCGCTCATGCTCCCTCCGCTCTCTTGGCAGTGGTACAAACTGGATGAGCTGTTTGAGCAGGAGCGCAATGTTCGCACAGCCATGACCAACCGGGCAGGGTTACTGGCCCTCATGTTGCACCAGACGATCCAGCACGACCCACTCACTACTGACTTGCGCTCCAGTGCTGAACGCTGAGCTTCGCCAGCCCAGAGCCCCTCGCTCCTGCATTCCAGTTAGGGGAGCGGCCCTACGTTTTCTACCTGTGCCCACCCCCCTTTTGACTGCCCATCTGCCCTTACCAAAGGGTCTCTTGAGTCTCCCACTGTCTCCATTCTCTGTGTCTGGGTGAGACTGCTTACTCACTCAGGCCTAACCACCCTCCACCAGTTTTTGTTAATAAAGTTTTAAAGAACCAAGGAAGATAACTCCTGATAGTCCATCTTGCTGTAGTTGTAACTACTACCCCAGTTCCTGGATAGGATGAGGGTGGCACCACTTGCTCAGGTGGGTCTGTGGTACGGGTGTAGGCTGAGTATACGGTCAGTAAAGCCCACAGCCTATATGTGCGGTGGTCTTAAGGCTGTGGTCTCTAGGAGGTGTTAGGGTCCACAAATTGTCCCAGTGAAGACCACCATTCACGTATGCAAAAGCAAGAGTGTTTATTCTTCGGCACAACACGCCAGCATGTAGGGGTCCACCCTCTAGCAAGAAAGTGACCCCGAATGGAGCTCACAGGCTCTTTTTAAAGCCTAAACCCATAGAGAGGGAAATTTGTATTGTGTCCCTGCATACCACAGCAAATTATACCACATGGTGGGAAAATTTTAAAACATTCTTTGAAAATGATTAGTGCAGCCAGTGGCGGGAACAGACCTTGTAAAGGTGATGGGCTGATTCAAGGTGTGGATGTTCTTTAAAGTGATTGGTTACCTATTGCCTTATCTGCTAACTTTGGGTCATAGTCTCTGTTCCCTTATTAAGATAACCAAAGGGCCTGAACTTTCTGCTTCCCCTGGTTAGAAAACCTCTGACCTGCTGTTTACCCTTAGTCATTGAAGCATAGGGTGTTTGTCCATATTAGCTGGGTCAAGGGGAAATTCCTGAGATCATGGAGTCAGTGTGGCACCTGCTTGCTTGGTTTCTGGCCCCTCTGGGTTCCTTATCTCTAAACATGACCTGTCATAGAGGGAGTGGGTGTAGTTCCTGGGGGAGGAGCAAATTCCCTATGCTACCCCAGGTTAGTAACCTCTGAGGTACATAGACTGCCCAGTGGGGGGATACAACTTCCTCCATAGCAGATATGCACTTGATAAGCACCAACCAGTTCTCTCCCCTCAGGCTTGGGGATGGGTGCTGACTGACCACGCCCCCTCCCTGGGTTGCTAGTGTTAGGGTCTGAGGTCAACCACCCCTCAGAAGGACAGAGGACACACAATAATGAAAGTCACATAGTGAGGTTTATTTCCAGCTAGCTAGGGTCCAAGTATCTGTCTGGTGCAGCAGGTTTTAACAAGGACCCCGAGTGCAAGTTTCAACCAATTTTTATATGTTTTGAGTCAGCAAGCACCCCTCACTCACTAGTTCTCCATTATCTATACAGCACATATTTTTGGCTCTGGCCACATCCTGGTGGTCACATATACATTCCGGGAATCTAATCTCTTGACAAACATCTGGTTTCTAGTTGCAACAGCCCAGGACCTCTCACCCTGGTTTACCAGAAATGAGTTTGTTCCTTGTTCCGGGCAGAGGCCTGTGTCATGCAGCGGCCACCAAACCTGTTGTGGCCATGGCTGTCCTTATGCTAAGTGGGCCCCAACATTCCCCCCCCCCCCGTTGTTGTTCATAATGAGGAATCTTGCTCATTCCAGCCATCCAGGTATAAGTTCCCTGGGTTTGGTAGCCTTTGATATTCCTGCCTGAGGACCATTAACTGGACAGTATTTATCCTATCCTTCACGAATGCTATCAGTCTGTTCAGAATACATGGCCTGAAGGTTAATATTAGTAGCAGGATGAGTAGAGGACCCAACAGGGTGGAGACCAATGTTGTCATCCAAGAGGACCTGATAAACCATGCCTCTAACTAGCCCTCCTCGGTTTCTCTTTCTTTCTCTTAGCTAGTCCTTCCCAGACGTTGCCCATGGTCCAGTCTTTTAGATGGATAGGCAACTGGATGCTTCCATGGCCCTAAGCACTGCATTAGTACCCCTTTCACTATTCCTTTCCTTTTGTCTACAAAGAGGGTAAAGGGCTTTAGGGGGTCAGGCAGCACCAGGGCTGGGGCCCTCAGAAGGGCAGCCATGAGTTCTTCAAAGGCATTCTGTTGGTCCGGGCCCCAGGCCCATGGGGCCTTATTCTTTGTTGCCTCATATAGGGGCCTCGCTAGTTCAGCGTACCTCAATATCCAAAGCCAGCAGTAGCCCATTATCCCCAGAAACTCTCAGACCTCTCAGGCCGAGGTAGGGACTCGGAGGCTAAGGATAGTCTCTTTTATGGCATCCATCAACCACCTGGTCCCTTCTTTTTTAGTTCATATCCTAGATAGGTGACAGTTTGTCTACAGATTTGAGCCTTCTTTGCACTGGCCCGATAGCTCAACCTCCCTAACTCCTGGAGGAGGTCTCGAGTGGCCTGTCAGCATTCGGCCTCAGAGGGAGCTGCACAGTTTATGGGAGGAAAGGATTTATTTGTAGTTATAGATACAGGGAAGTTCCAGAATGCAAAAGAGGCTGTTCCCCTTTCAAAGGTCCAAGCAGAGAGAGAAACACAGCACCAACACCATACACACAGAACAGCAAACAGGCAGGAGGGCGAGGCAAGGAAAGAATTTATTCCCCTTTATATAACCATAGGGTGAGTCTTGCAGCCCTACCCCAGACTTAATGGCTTCCTGAGTCTCTGGAATTTCCTTCCTGAACTGCACACAGGAAAGGATGGTTACTTCTAGCTCCTTTGAACTTTCTTACATCTTGCCCCTTGCTGAGAGGCTGCCTTCCTGTAAACATCCTCAGAGACCCACCCAAGATCACTTGAAAGGTCAAGTTGGCAACAAAACTTAACCATCACATATACCAAACATATGAGGGGGTAAATTACTTAGCAGAGTGTAAGGGTTGGGAACTGTGGGGTGGATGTTCTTTTTTTTTTATTGTCTATAATGAGTTACATTATTTAGTGGGCCAACAATGAGTTGTTATCCCCAATTCCCCAATGCCCTCCTCCCCATCCCCAATCAGCTGGATATTCTACTCCGTGGGCCGTCTGGATCAGTCCTTGTGGCAGGGACCATGGATAGCCTAGTATTCAGCCTGTTTCTCCTGGCCCAAATGTGTTGTTACTGAGGGGTACCATGCCTCTGGATAGTCTTCCCCCACCATGGCTCTCACAATCTTTCTGCCCCCCTCTTCTGCTCAGTTCCCTGAGTCATAGTAGGTGAGTATTAAGGCTGCTTTAATGTTGTGAGCTTAGGGGTCTTTGTGTTGAAAATCATTGGTTTCTGTCTCACTGGCTTATCTTGTGTTGATTGAATGGCTGTGGCTGTGGATCCCTTGTTCATCCCGTCATTCTCTGCGGGGTTCCATATGGATCTTCCACGGTATGACTGTGGTGGCTCATCTCTTGCGAGAATCTCTGCTATTGGCCTACAGTCTTTTGGTAGGGTTATATGGGCCACAACTCTCTTGCTGCATCCTGAAAAATACAAACACAATCTCCATCGGAGAGTGAGACCAGTATAGGTTAACAAATATACACAATTCTGTATTACCTAGATTCTATTTTTAGTAGCCTCCCTGTCAATCACTCCCATAGTGCATCTTTTCTTGGGAGCCCAAGAGTATGGAATCCGGTGCATATCGCCCTGAATCCCCAGTTCCAGTCAAGGGTTCCCCCTCACTGAGTGGAATATTTGGCCACATTTAAGAGCTGTTGATTGTCTCCCCCAGGCCTAGGCTCCTCCATTGCACAAGTGCTCCTTTCTTGGTTTGCTGTTCTCTGCCGGTAGGAGGTGTGGTCAGCCTACTCATAGCCGCAGACTGTGTTTCATGCCAGTGGTCTGTTTACTCCAGCTGTCATTGATTTGCTTCCCCTGGCAGCTTGTGTAGTGCCTTCCAGCACTGCACTAACTGCCATCTAGGGGCTGGTTACCATTCTGGACCTTGAAGGGTCTCTCGATGCTGATCGATGACATTCTGTGGTTTCTTCAGCAACAGGGTTTTGCCTCAGGCCGGGGGAGGGCATCCAAGAGTTTTGACAGAATTCTGTCTTGTTTTTGGAACCTCATGGGTCACTTCAGTCAACAGCTCAGTGAGGGAAGGAACCGGTGGCTGGGACCAGGGGTTGTCAGACTGATCAATTATTCACAGGCTTAGACTCTCTCCCCTACTACTCATGGCTCCTCTTGCCAGTTGACACCCACTTCTTGCTCTATAGGTTACAGTATACTCATGAGGATTTTATGTCTTTGAACCTAATTTGGTTTAGCCTCATGCTTAAGCCATTCCCCTCCCCGACATCCTTTACCCCTCATTCATAACCTCTCACTTCTTTCTACTAGTTTGCATAGAGTTTACGGCTATCCTGTTTAAGGACCGCATATGAGAGAGAGTATGCAGCATTCAATTCTCTGTTCTTTTGAGTGTTTGCTTAGTAAGATCTCCTCGAAGTCAGACCATTTTTCCTAAATTTCGATATGTCATTTTTCCTTTCAGCTGAGTAAAATTCCATCGTGTAAATATACCACAGTTTCGCTGTCCATTCCTCCATGGATGGACATTTGGGTTGATTCCAATTCCCCACATCCTTGCCAGCAACGATTGTTGTTGGTTTTCTTTATGATTGCCATTCTGACAGGGGTAAGGTGGTATCTCATTGTCGTTTTGATTTGCATTTCCCTGATGCTTAAGGATGCTGAGCACTTTCTCAGGTGCGAAAGGACCATTTGTGTTTCCTCCTCTGAAAATTCTCTGTTGAGATCAGTGCCCCATTTTGTGAGGGGGCAGTTTGGGCTTTTGTTATTAATTTTTTTTGAGTTCTCTGTAGGTTCTAGAAATTAGACCTCTCTCTGAGTTGTAGCTGGCAAAAATTATCTCCCAGTTTGAAGGGGGTCTATTGACTCTGAGAACAGTGTTTTTGTCTGTACAGAAGCTTTTGAGCCTGATCAAGTCCCATTGGTTAAGTGACTGTTGCACTTCCTGGGCTACCGGAGATTTGCTCAGGAACTTATTCCCTACTCGTATCTCATGTAGGGTTCCTCCTATTTTTTTCTTCCAGGGTGTTTAGGGTTGTATGGTTAATATTGAGGTCTCTGATCCATTTGGAGTTGATCTGTGTGCATGGTGAAAGGGGTGGGTCTATTTTCATTTTTTTAACACGTGCTTATCCAATTTGTCCAGCACCATTTGTTGAAAATGCTATCTTTAGCCCAGCATACATTGTTGGCACCCTTGTCAAAGACTAAGTAGCTGAAGTTACTTGTATTAAAGGCTGGGTCTTCAATTCTATTCCACTGGTCAGACTGTCTGTTTTTCTGCCAATACCATGCTGTTTTGGTTACTATGGCTTTGTAGTATGTTGTAAAGTCAGGTATGGTGATACCTCCTGCGTAATTTTTTTTTGCTCAGAATAGTTTTAGCTATTCGAGGTCTCCTACCCTTCCAAATAAATTTTGAGATTATTATTAAGTTCTCCTTAGGATCTGTGCCAGTATGATTGGGGTTTAGTGTTGTGTCATCCAGGGCCTGCCTCCACTCTCTCTCTTTAGTGGTATTGTTGTTGTCATTTGGTGTGGTTTCCTCAGCTTGTGTAATATTCTTCCGTTGAGTTCTGCCCATTTTGATTCGACTTGAGGTGGTTGGTGGGATGGATGCCTTTGAGATATCTGCAGGAGTTGGCAGGTGTGGGGGGATGGAGCTGTGGGGGTCAGCAGTCGTGGGTGACGGCAGGGGGCAGTGGTCACTGGGGCAGGGTAAGGGGTCGTGGCTAGGGGTGTTGGTGGCCATGTGGGGGTAGCGGACCCCCAGAGGTCACGGGTACAGGGGGTGGGGCCGCCGGAGTGGGCAGGCGTAGGGGAGCAGGTCCACAGGGGTCAGCATGTCCAGGGGATGGGGTTGGCAGGGGGAGGGGTGGAAGAGGGGGGTGGGGCCACTGAGTTCCCTGGAATTGGTGTTGCTGGGTTCTCTGGGCACAGGGAGAGGTGCTGATGCATTCCTCAGGAGCAGAAACAGAGCCACTGTGCTCTCTTGGTACAGGAAAGGAGCAGCTGAGCTTCTGTGGGAGCATGGCCACCGGGTGTGTGAAAGGAGCCACCAGGTTCACCTGGCATGGGAAAGGAGCTGCTGGGTTCCCTGAGCACTGGAAAGGGGCAGCTGAGCTCCTCAGGTGTGGGAATGTGGCCACTGGACTCCCCAGGTGCGAGAACGGAGCCAGGCTCTGCAAACCAGCTGTGTGTTATCTGGGCTGGGAAAGGAGCCATTGGGTTCCCCCGGCATGAGGAAGGAACCTCAGAGTTCCCCGAGCTTGGGAAAGCAGCTGCTCGGTTTGCGCGGGAAAGCAGCCATGGTTCCCCAGATGCGGGAAAGTAGTCTGGTTCTCCAGGTGCGGGGAAAGTAGCCACGGTCCCCCGAGCAGGAGAGACAGCCGGGTCCTGGGACAGGAAAGCAGCTGGGTCCCTTTCTGGGACTGTATGTGCCCTCAGATATGCAGTGGTCCTGACTAGGCCTGGGCCTGCCTGGCAGCTACAGGGTGGCACTGGGTTCCTGGGGCCCACCTGAGGCCACTTGTTCCCTACCAGTGGCTGTGGGGATATACGGGGTCCCTAGTACCCACCTGAGCTGGCTTGTGCCCTCCCGGCTGTGGCATGGGGTCCCTGGTACCCGCCTACGCCCTCCTGGCATTGGCACAGAGTCCCTGGTACCCACCTAAACCAGCCTGTGCCAGCATGGCTGTGGCGTGGGGTCCGTGGTATCTGCGTGAACCAGCCTGTGCCTTCCCAGCAGTGGCACAGTGTCCCTAGTACCTGCCTGAACTGGCCTGTGCCCTCCTGGCTGTAGTGCGGGGTCCCTGGTACCTGCCTGAACTGGCCTGTGCCTCCTAGTAGTGGCCCAAGGTCCTTGGTACCTGCCTGAGCTGCCTGTGCCCTCCTGGCTGTGGTATGGGGTCCCTGCTATCCACCTTAACCGGCCTGTGTCCTCCTGACTGTGACGCAGGGTCCCTGGTACCCGCCTGAACCAGCCTGTGCCCTCCCGGCAGTGGTGCAGGGTCCCTGGTACCTAACTGGACAAACATGTGCCCTCCCTTCAGTGGCACACAGTCCCTGGTACCTGCCTGGACCGGCCTGTGCCCTCCAGGCAGTGGCACGCCATCCCTGGTACCCGCCTGAACTGGCAGAGGTTCCTGGTATCTGCCTGATGCCTGGCCCTGCCTGGCAGTTGTGGTCCAGAGTGGGCTTCCGGGAACTGAGATAGGTCAGTTTGCCCAAGGAACGTGACTGCCTGTGTTACGGGTGGGTCGGGGAGACACGTGTGCCCTAGGATCGGGCACTGGAGGGAAAGGGCCCCCGGGAGGGAAAGGTGTTCAGCTGGCAAGGGCTGGGCAAGTGGCTGGGAGGAGACAATGGGCGATGGTGGGAGCTTGGGGAGAGGGAGGGGCGGCTCTCCATTCCTCTGTGGAGCAGAGAGCCGCAACCCTGTCTGGGCTGATGCAGGAGCTGGGGAGAGGGTGGGCTTAGTTTCAGGGCTGGCTGGGGTCTGGGGTTTGGATCCCATCTAGAAAATCAAACCTTTATGGAGAGAGTCCTGGCAACACTGCTACTTGTCCACCATCTTGCTCCGCCTCCCTCTGGAGTGGATGTTCTTGACCCTTTTATTTGCTTCCCTCAAATTTTGGACTGGCCTGTAATCTTTCCCCCCTGGTTTCTTAACAGGGAGAAGCAGGGTGTTCGAAGTAGAGTAACAAGGTTGCAGTATCCTGGCCTCCAAGAGAGGGTTAATGTGAGGGGCAGTTCCCTTTCATGCCTTGGAGGATGTGGAGTACTGATGGACCCAAATTGGCTGAGCCAAGGCCTTGAGCTCTATCACTGAGGTGCGGTGCGCTCCCAGCCCTATGCCTTCTATTTCTGCCCAGTCCTAGGGGTAGGTGTGGATGCAATGAGTCATTTCCTGAGGCCATACACCTGGTAGTGGGGGGTCCTGCTGAGAGAACACTTGTTCAAGTGTTGTTTATCTGCTAGGGACATAGTCAAAACATGGAGGGGCTGTCTTTGGCCATCCATCACTTTGATGCCATCCGGCTCAAAGTGAATATAAGCACTCACTTTGGTTAGCAGATTGCATCCTAGAAGGGGGGGCAGGCATTCAGGAATGACCAAAAAGGAATGGGTCACCTGGTCCTGGCCCAAATCCACCTGATGCTTACTGGTCCAGCAATATGCTTTGGACCCAGTTGCTCCCTGTACTAAACTAGTTTTCTGGGACAAAGGCTCATTGGGTCTATTGAGGACTAAATACTGGGCCCACATGTCCACCATGAATCCTATTGGCTTCCCCTCCACATATACAGTTACCCAAGACTTGGGGAGGGGATCTGAGTCCCGTCTCCCCTAAAAACTGTCTATCCCTGCCAACAGAATCCAGGTATCCCTACTGGGTCTGTGATCCTGCCCTTGTTGGCCTTGGCATTTTGGGCACTCCCTTTTCCAGTGTCCATCTTCCTTGCAGTATGCGCATTGCCCTCTATCTAATTTGGGCCATATTCTCTGAAATTGGACCAGTCTGGCTTGTTTAGGCCCTGACCCAGCCATGCCCTGGAAGCGCGCCAACAAAATCCTAGCCATCTCCTTCTGTTGTCTCCTGTTCTCCCTGCTCTGATGCTCTCTGTCTTCCTTCCGAATCCTTTCCTTCAATCTCTGATTCTCTTTTCTAATTAGGTCCTCCCTTTCTTCTGGGGTCTCCCGAGTATTAAAAACTCAGCTACTTTCATCAGATCTCAGGTAGTCATCTCTCCAAGTCCCTCCTGTTTATACACTTTCTTTCTAATATCTGGGTCTGCCTGATTTATAAAAGACATTATTACAGCTGACTGATTTTCCTCTGCTAATGGGTATAAGGGGGTGTACTGCCTATAAGCATCATAGAGGCGCTCAAGAAACACAGGCTTTCATTTTCCCCTTGTATTAATGCTTTTACCTTAGCCAAATTAATGGGGCGGCGAGCTGCCACTTTGAGACCTGCCACAAGAGTCTGGTGGTAGACTCGGAGACACTCCCTACCTTCCATATCCCCAAAGTCCTAGTCAGGTCTATTCAAAGGAAAACGTTCATCAATCAGGTTTGGCAGGGTGGTCGGCCATTTGTTGTCACCGGGAACATTCTTCCTGGCTTCGGTAAGGAGCCGCTCATGCTCCTCAGTGGTGAATAAAGTCTTAAGAAGCTGCTGACAGTCATCCCAGGTGGGACTATGAGTGTGCAGAATGGATTCAAACAGATAAGTCAAGCCCCTGGGGTCCTCAAAAAAGGGAGGATTCTGGGCTTTCCAATTATACAGGTCACTACTTGAGAATGGCCAATATTGGTAAGTACAGTCCCCATTGGGACCGGTACCGCCCAGTGCCCAGACTGGGAGGATGGGGGCCCCCGGCAGAAGTGGAAGAGGACTCTTCCTCTGGAGCCTCCTCTTGATGCCTGTGAGGTCTGAGCCCCCGTGCCAGCCCTAGGGTTGGGGCAGGAGGTGCCGATGGATAGGCAGTTGAGTGGGGAGGCTCCAGGAGCTCAACTGCGTTAGGTTGGAGCTGTGCGGCAGCGACATAGGGTGGGGGGGTTCTCAAAATCTAGATCTAGTGTGGATGGGTAGAGCTCTGATCCCTCCTACAAAATGAGCTTCTTAGGTGGGTTGGGGGTTTCCGGGGCAATGGTGACTAGCAGAGGAAATTTGGGGCTGGTCTCAGTGACAGCCAATACCTTAGGGGACTCCTCCTGGTTTTCATAAATAAATGGTTTTAGCTGGGGGGGTCTCTATTAAGGCCTGCCATATCAGGATATAAGGATATTGGTCAGGATGGCCCTGAATGCCAGTTCTATTAATGACATCTCGGACCTTCTTAATTGCATCTAAGGAGAAGGTTCCTTGGGGTGTCCAGCCTATGTTGAAGGTCGGCCATTCTGCTGAACAGAAGGTAACAAACTTACCTTTCTTGAGCTCCATGCTGTAATTACATCCCTTGGCATGGACTTCAGAGAAATGACTCAGAAGGAGAGTCTTTGGGGACACTTGAACCTGTCCCATAATAATCAAAAGGAAAGGACGAACAAGGGAAAAGAAAACAAAGCACACTACCAGCAGTAAAACAAATTCACACAGGACTCTCCAACATCCACTGGAGGTCCACCTCACCAATCTCACAGGCGCACTGTCACTTACAGCATTCACCCCCAGGTCAGGATCCTTACCAAAAATCAGCCCAAAAGGTGCCCACTGGGGGTGTGCTTCGGCTCCTGACTGTCATGGACGTCTCCCACGACTTCCAGCAGTGGAACCTCCAGGGTCAGAACCCTTTCCTTCCACCCAGATGAGAATTCTTAACCAGACCCAGACAGGGACCTCTCAGTCCCTCCAGATGGAGGTGACCAGTCCTCCTTCTGGGGTTTTTTGCCTATTCCCTTGAGGAGGGGTCTTATCCCTGAATGATCCCCCAAACGTTAGGGTCTGAGGTCAACCACCCCTCAGAAGGACAGAGGACATGCAGGATAATGAAAGTCACACAGCAAGATTTATTACCAGCTAGCTGGGGTTCAAGTATCTGCAGGGAGCATTGGGTTTCAACAATGACCCCGAAAGCAAGTTTCAACCAGTTCTTATGTTAGAATGAAATTAAAAGACCCTAGTAAAGAAAGAGTTAAC
>PVHP010042622.1:0-14887 GCA_004024765.1 Zapus hudsonius
ACTCTAAGAGTCATACAAGTGTTAAAATGGCACCTTGGAAGTGGTTCTCAGCCAAACCCAACTTTCTCTATCATCATCTGGAGGAACTGGTCATCGGAGAACAATTACAGAGAGAAGACTACCAGGTTGGGCCATATGGAGTCAATTCTCTTCTGTGGATTCACAGGAAGAAAGTGAGTTTTGGTGCCATGTGGCTAGCACACACTTATACCCAGCAAAAATGCCCAGTCTTCTCTCCTGTGTTTCCACAGGTCAGCTACACGAATACTATGTGCAGGTCTCTCTAGAGGTGTGAAAGTGATATGGAAAAGGAGCACCACATGTTAATTTTGAGTTTTTTCTTTTTAAAACTAGAACAATTTGTCACAAGCACACCACACAAGAGTCACCTCCCCTCAGAAAAAGTCATGCAGAAAAATTAGATAAAAGAATGGATACATCCACACATCCAAAGTAGGCAAAAATGTTTGCTAGAAGAAAAAGCAGTTTCATTATAAAAATGCTTCGATTTGTATGATTTAGTACTATCTTATATTAATCAGACCCAAATAATTTTATATTAATCAGATCCAATCTGACTTCTATGTTTTAGAATTTTTTTATATAAAAATATCTATATCTGAGACATAAATCTGTAGCTGTGTATCCATATGTAAGTTATCCTGGTTGCATTTCAAGCTTTCTTGACTACACTACTAAAATTAACTAGTAGGAATGTGCTCTGGGTTTTCAGATATGAACACAAGCCTGTGTTTGCTTATCAATAGCAACAGGGTTGCGAGGGCCTTCACAACACACCCGGTCATATTCTTCTTACAACTAGACCACATTATGCAGAATAACTTAACATTCCTTAATTGTCTAAGCCTGTAAGCTGGCTCTGGACCTTGCAGCTGTGCCCTTGGCGATCTATACTTTGCAGGAGAGCAGGCAGCTCTAGAACTGAGGAAACCATATAGTGAGGGACAGGGGATGACGTCAGCAGTTCTCTTCCACTTTGGTTTATCCAGACGGTTGCTTTCAGCCCTGCATTGAGGCCTCCTTGTATATCGGTTTCTAAGGTGTCACCAACCATCACACAGTCCCCAGGCTGTACTCCAAGGAGATCACAGCAGTGATAAAATATGGAAGGCGCTGGTTTCTCCTCTTTCTGCTCTCCTCCTATAACAATAGCGTCAAAGTAGGACTGACAGGAACAGGCTTCAATCTTTTCCCTCTGTGTCTGTCTGTCCCCATTTGTTAATAAGAGCAGGCGGACCTCCTTGCGCAGTTCGGTAAGCATGGTCTTCACATCTTCTGTGAGGGTCATGTGCTGCAAACGTGTAGATTTCCACAGGCAGTAACATTCTTCAGCTAGTTTCCTATTGTCTAAACCACCTTTAGTTTCCTGGATGGCTTCTTCCCAGTGTGAAGTCCTCACATCAGAAATGCATGGACTGTAAGGATGAAAACATTCCTTGCTGAGTTTGACTTGGACTTTATCACAGATGACTTCAGCCTCTTCTTTGTAATGATATTTCGATTGCAATAGCTTTATTACCTTCACAGAGGAAAAGAACTTGGTTAATACACTTTAAGTCATGACCTGAAAAGCTAAGACTAACAGCTACCATTACCACATCATTTCTGTGGAACACTGGCCTTAGTTTTAGAGACACCATACTGAGGATTTCCCAGCAGCTGTAGACAACTCACTCATCCATGTATCTTTATGCAATCATTTATATTTACCTATGTGTGCGCGCACACACACACCCTAAAACCAATTTCTATTTTTATTTGATTCTTCACAAATAGCCCAAAACAAGACTTCATTAATTTGGTAATTTTAAGTCTACCATGTTTCACACTGGTCACAAAACCATGAAGCTAAAACTCGCCTAAATATAATGAAACATATAATTTTTTTTGAAAAACACTGTTTATAGAAAAAAATCCTGTGGCTCATTTGAACTTTCCTCATCTATATCTACTGTACACGTTCCCCTCCTCCCAGTGCTGGGGATGAAATACAGGGCCTTGTGCACATTAGGTGTTATAGTTACTTTCCACACTACTGGGACAAAACTCCTGACCAAAAGCTGCTGATGGGAGCTAAGGGTTTGTTTTGGCTTATGATCTGGAGAGGGAGATTCCAGCTCAGCAGGGAATGAATAGGAAGCAGCAAGAGAGTGAGCTGAGCTCTGGCTAAACCCCACAGCCTGCCCTGAGGAACACACCTCCTCCAGCAAGAGTCCCAAAAAGCCCATTTCCCAAAAAGCCACCAGCTGGGGACCAAGCACTCAAAATACACAAGTTTATGAGTGACATCTGATTCAAGCCACCATATTAGGTAAGCAGCCCTGGCCCTATTACACTACACTGACCCATTTGGCTTTTAACATTTACTAATGACCCTAATGTGATAAGCTTTATGGCTAAGGGCACACAAATAGTATTTTTAATCTTCTACAATTCCCTTTTCATGATGAGACAATGTAAGTACAGTATGTACTGGGTCCCTTGTCCTCGGAAAATGAAGCAGGCACATGAACGCCACTGATGATGGGTTGAGTGCCCTGTCAGTTAAGTGGACAAGAATCATGGAAGCAAAACTGAATTCAGTCCCAAGAGAAGAAGGATAAAGCCTGGGAGAGAAGTCATACTAGGCCAGGGAAGATGGAAGGCACATGAGGGAAGAGGACAGGAGTTGTTGCCCAAGTCCTGGTGACATTCACTATTCCCACATACACCCACGGCTTAATATGAGAGTGCTTGGGCTCCTCTGCTGGCAGGCTTATCCACAGAAGCACCCATGCATACAGAATGGGGCTAAAGTCTCACCCTGGAGCTGTATTCAAGCAACCAAAGGCAGGAATTGTAGATAAACATCACAGCTTTCTTGCTCCTTGGGAGGGACAACTAAAATATGTCCTGAAGTGTCATCCCAGACCAGCGTCACACCAGTAGTCATCTGACCACGGACGTACTCTCTACTAGATCTTTACCTTTTGTCTCACCTCCCACATACCTTTTTGGGGTCACCTCCTATTGAACTACTGAAGTCCCTGTCTGAGTGCACCTCTGAGGAAGGTTACTTGTGCCAAGGCAATTCTGGACCTTTGGGGACAAGTGCAAGGCATCTAGGCCAAAGATGTGGCTGACTGACACAGCATGGGACTGCTACGCATGAAGCCATGGGTTAGGGTTCTAGCAAAGCAGTCCAAGTCCAAGTGTGCTGTCCTAAATGACTGCTCCCAGCAGAAACTCAACTGAAAAGGAGCAGGATGAAACATATACTCTTCCTCCCAGAGTGTAAGAATCCCGTACCACAAAAGAAAACCAAGTATTTTTCAGCCTATTTGTACTTATCAATTAACGTAATAGTTAAGAAATCTTTTTTTAATAAGTTGGTTAGACAAGGTCTCACTCTATAGCTCAAATTGGTTTTGAATTCACAGTGATTCTCCTGCCTCAGCTTTCAAGTGCTGAGAAAAGTTATTAGTTCAAGTAAAATATACAAGCCCTGAAGAATTTTAGGAGGAAAAAAAAAAAAAAAGAATTTTAGGAGGAGACAGCATCAAAAATTTTTTGCTTTGCAAAGTTAAATTCCAAGGAACAGATTAAGCTTTTCAACTCCTTAGTTGTGTCATCATTTTTTTTTAAAGCAATATGAACTGAATCTATCATCAGCTATCATCAAAGTGGCTCATTGCTACACAGGAAAGAGACACAGGCCTGTGGGACTCCACAGTGCTAGAGATCAAACAGGGTTGGTTTATAGCCAGAGAACAGGATGTATCCAACAATGATCCAATGCCCTGGTACTTCAGTGGGCAACAGGAGAACCGCAGTCCTGGGCTCTGCATATGCAGGTCAGCACACCTCTCCAAGTTCCAAACTTCTCTTGAGTACACTCCCCATCAATCACACATCACTACTATCCCACAGTAACATTTTAATAATATATTTAGGAAGAAAGTTTATCAGTCACTCACTTCTTATTAGTTCAAACAGAAACAGCACCTAAGTCAAAGCAGTACATGCTATCATAAACTCTCCTACCCCACACAGAAGTCAGGTGGCTATGACAACCAGAGAGCAATTGTCAGTGCAGAATAAAACACATTTCACCCATGCTTTGAACAGACTCAAGAAGGAAGCTCATTTCTACTCTGGACCCAGAACTAAAGTCACTGTTAGGAAAACTTGAGTTCAGCTAACTGTGATTTTAACAGGACTCTGACGGGTTCAGGGAGATAGCTCAGTAGGTAAAGTGCTTGCTGTGCAAGCGTGAAGCCAGGAGTTTGATCCTTAATACCTGTGGAAAAATGCTAGGCTTGGTGGCATGTGTTTGTAATCGCAGCACTGGGGAGGCAGAGACAGAATTCCTGGGCCTCACTGGCCAGCCAATTTAGCCTAATTGACGAGTTGTAAGACAATGAAAGGTGGATGGTATTCCTGAGGATAACACCAAAGGTTGCCCTCTGGCCTCCACATGCACACACATACACATTAAAAAGCAAAGCAAAACAAAAAACAATAAAAAAAAGTACTCTCTGAGGGCTAGTTTGAGAACCACATACAACTTAAGTGTTTTCTGTGTACCAATTGCTTCAATGTGAAAGGGCTATTTGTTTATAAGCAGAGAGAGTGGGAAGAGAGGGAGGAAATGAATAAATATGAACATGGGAGCTTTAGGGCCTCACACTGGTCCTGATGAATTGAACCTGGACTATCAGGTTTTGAAATCAAGTGCCTTTAACTGCTGAGCCATCTCTCCAGCATTGATGAACCATGTTTTAACACTATAATTTACTACCCCCTCTACTTTTTCCTTTAAAAAATATTGTATTTATTTGCAAGCAGAGGGCAACAGACACACACACAGAGTGAGTGTGTGTATGGTCATGCCAGGGCCTCTAGCCACTGCAAACGAACTCCAGATGCATGCTTCACTTTGCGCATCTGGCTTTATATGGGTACTAGGAATTGAATTCCAGTTGTTAGGTTGTGCAGGCATGATTGTAAATGTAAATTAACATTTACTATGTTCAGTGAAATCCCTACTAAAGAGTGAATTCACAAATGAACTATTTTTGTTTGCTTTGTTCAGTGAGAAACTAGATTTCTGTAGAAGGCTTCCATTCAAGTAGAGAAAACACATCTAAAGAGATTGGGATGAACTTCCCCAATGTTTTTAAAAGTAAAGTTGCAATATAGTCAGTGTATGACTCCTCTTCAAGGCAGAGGCCACACCTTTCCATATTCCTCATACAGCATTCTAAAAGGCTTAGGCACTCTGGATGGCTAATATATTTTTTTGAGTAGGTTAATATTTATAAGGGATGTTGTAACCTTACATGACAAAATATTCACAACATTTAATTCTGCTCATTTCAAAGGTGATTTGTAAATGAAAGTGGTGGCAAAAGAACCAAGACTGAAGATCAGAAATTTTATCTGCCCATGTGTTAAACAAAGATAATTAAGACAGCATAGTCCCTTTCAGGAAACTCACAATTCAGCTGCAGGCGTGAGTTGCAAAAATTCAATGATAATATCTTCTGAAAGGTGGGTGCACTAAGAGATGTATCAGAACAACAAAATATTTTTTGTTTCAATTAAGTCTCACTACATTGCTTAAATTGGCCTCAAACTCTTGGGTACAAATCATCATCTTGCCTCAGACTCCCAAGTAAACCTCTGTTTCAAAAATCTCACCGTGCAGGATGAGTGACGAACTCCATGTGTTCAGGATGGAGACCAGACCACAGCAACAGCTTAGGTGGGAAGAGCCTAGTTGTAACTAAGGTTAAAGGTGGACATGCACTGGGATAGAAGGAATGGGGCACAGTTTACTGAGAGAGTAATGCTACATTCTCCTCGTGCAGTGTATCAGAAATACCTGACTGGGGTTACTTGAGGCTTAGCATGATTAAAGAACTTAAGGCACTATTTCCCCCCCCCCCCCACTGGGCATTGGGAGAGCCTTGTTTTAGAGTTTGAACTCTTGGCCTACAACAAGAATAAGCCTAAAACTAAAAATTGAATTCCAACACACTGGACTTAGCTTTCTTTAAGAACAGGGAGTAAATATGTGCTGTCTGAGCTAGATATATTGGAGGCAGAATAGCATAGTAGTGCCCCCCGAGGTCAAGGTTAAGGGTATCATGATGCAACAAGGATAGATCAATAATGTGGAAGGCCTCAGTTAAGGTGTTGAGACAGATTCAATGTGCTGCTGGGTGAAGCTCAGTGGTAGAACACTTTCTTAGCATAGGAAGATTTAAACTCCAGTACCAAGGGGGAAAAAACAAAGGAGATTCAAAGTGCCCAGTGACCTAGGTGTTTTGGAAACACCCTAACCACCTGAGAAGTCTACTATATTCTTTCTAGTTGGTGGAGACAGAGCCACGAAACAATCAATGGGTGTAGATTTCTCCTAAAGGCTGTCAAGAGACAAGGTGACATTTTGTGCAGGAAGCAGAGACCAAGGGAGGTGTTCTTTGTACATTTTTTCTACAATCACGCAATGCATCACGAAGGGACGATGGAGGGCAGAAGATTCAGAGAGATCACGGGATCCTTACTGTTGGAAGAACTGGCTTTCCAAGGTGGGTTTTTGATATCTGAAAATCCTTCATGGTTTTTTTTTTTTTTTTTTCCTAGAAGCCCAAGGCAGCAGGAGGAAAGCAGGGGTTAAGGGTTGGAGAACCTAGGGAGGGAGGGTGTGCCTGGACGGTACTGGGCAGGGCGATGGAGGGTGCCAGGGTCCACAGCTCACCCTGGACAAGCCCCGGACCGACGGGCAGGCTGGGAGGGAGGTCCGGTGCAGGCCCGCCGCTCACAGTTACGTAACGTCCTGGGTTCAAGCCTCGCCTGAGCCTCTTCTAAAGCCCACCGTGACAGACCACCCTGCTCCGAGGTGCAGCCGAGCCGGGTACGCGCCCTGCCCGTGCCCGAGCGGCCGTCCCGGCCCCGGCGCGGGGACGTTACCTCCAACATGCCTCTCCTGCTCGCCCCGGCCGTGTCGATGAGCGTGTTGTCCAGGTCGAAAAACACGGCCCGCACCCGGCTCAGCCCCATCGCGCCGGCCCCACGAGGCACGCGCGACCGCCGACTGCGCAGGCGCGAGGCGGGCCGGGGAAGACGTGGGCGGAGTCGTGAGCTCCCGGAACCCACCGGCGCCTCGTGACGATCTCGCGAGATGTCTCCAGGCTTGAGCCGCGGAGAACGAACGGCGAGATCACGCGAGATTCTGACCAGGGACGTACCCGGAAGAGACGCGTGCGCGAAGGCGCGTCCACGCTGCGGGCTGGCTGGGCGCGTGCGCGGGAGGAAGCGCGCTCTTTTCAAACTCTGAGGCTTCTTCTGCTTTTTGCCCGGCGCTCCGCCTTCTGTAGGCCTTTCAACGTATTTGACATTTAAATTAATATCTTTATTATGAATAGTTATCTACATTGTATGAGCAATGTGATGGTGCCCCCAAACATTTAATTTTTAACATTTTTATTGATTTGCAAGGGGATGGGGAGAGAAAGAGAAAATGACAATGGGCACGCCAGGGCCTCTTGTCACAGCAAACGAATTCCAGATTGCATGCTCCACTTTGTGCGTCTGGCTTTAGATGGGTGCTGGGGAATCGAACCCAGATGGGCAGGCTTTGCAGGTAAGCTCCTTTAATCGCTTCAGCCCGTTGACCTTTTAATTCCGTGTTTTTCTCCAGAGATCCCTAGATTTCTGCTCCCCTATATGGCCGGGGTTGTGGTATGTGTGGCCACACACAGCTGTGTCTGGGTCCTGGGGATTCGAACTGGGGTCTCCTCAGACTTTCGTGCTTCTGCAGAAAGGGCACTTAACCCTTGAACCTGGTTTCATGTATTTTTAAGTCAACCTCACTGTGTAGCCCAGGCTTTCCTTGAACTTCTCTTGCCTCATCCATGCCTGAGGGTTTTTTTTTTTTTAAATCAGCATTTAACTGTTATAGAAACCTATTGAACTATTTGAGTGAAAATAATATCTGAGTCATGTATGCCTGATTCCCTTTCTCAACCTGGAAAGTTGATACTGACTCAGCAGCCATACTTCAGTCCATGGAGACCCAGAGGGGAGATCCTTTGGAGAAATAAATAATTAAAACCAGTTGGATACAGGAAAAATGTAGGCTTTGCAAAGGCCGGAGCAAAGCTTAGAACACTTTCAGCTATTGCACTGTGAGACTCTCCACCTGCTGAGTTGCTACATGTGACCTGCACTGGGCTCAACCCCTGATCAGTATCTCCAGGGAATCCACACCAGGTCAGGTGATAATGGCTAGGGATGAGTGTGGCCAGAGCTTGAACAAGTGGTGGCTCCATTCAGTCTTGGGCTCCAGTTCACCTCTGATTTACCAATTTGCGAACCACACCAGCAGCCCTGATATCCTGGAACCAAGTCCTCATGACCCTTCTCATCTGCAGGGGTGAGTGACCAAGCCCCTCTAGGCTTGGTGCCCTCATTTGTAAAACAGTTCACCAAGACTGAGGGCAGTTTCATGGGCTTGCCATCAGGAAATGAGGGAGGCACACAGAGTGCAGGAGAAGCCTGGTGAGTCTGAGCAGTGTCCACGCAGTCAAATTGTCTGAGCTGTCATCCATGGCAGAGGCCAGGGACCAGGCTGTAGCCAGGGTCACTCACCACAAGTTCAGCCCTTCTCAGAAAAGATGCACAAGTTCCCTGTAGTACGCTCAGCTCTCAGCCTGCACAGTCCAGAGGTCAGAGGGTGCAGTGAGGCCTCCCATAGGTCACAGGCGATTGATGGAGGTAGCTCCACATGTCTCTGGGTGACAGGCCAGCCACATCTAACCTTGTGTGCTCTTACTGCAACTGGGGAACTTGCCGTATGGGTAATGAGACACACACAAGGCTAGTGGTGGCAACACTGCTTCCTGCTCACACTCATCAACAGGGAACTGTTAGCTACAACCTACATCAGGCCCATGGAGGTCTCACTGTATACTCATCAAGAATGGTGAGGAGGGCCACAGTGAACCTGTGTCTCAGGCATATTATGTGGAAAATTCAAAGACACAGAGTGGAAGAGTGACAAGCAGCTATGCTCCTGGTGCCTGCCTAGCCCAGGGGCAAACCCAAGACCTCCCAGGGCAGAGGAGTGTCCCCTCCTCCATCCCTGCACTGGCGCTCTACCCTGCGCTCACGCATCATCACCCAAAGTCCACAGTTTACATGATGGGCTGGCCATTCCATGGGTTTGATCAAGAGTATAAAGACAAAGAACAGTGTTACTGCTTGAGAATCCTCTGTTCTCTTCTGCTCACCCCACCTTTCTCCTAAGCACAGACCACCACCTGGAGCTTGACCAGGACCTGGAGAACCCTGCCAAGACTTAAGCTTCTGCTCAAAGAGTTCAGACTATAAAGTTATTGCTTTATAGTTACATAGCTTCAGTTCAAAGACATGGACGAGGCTAGGAGCAGTTTCTGTCTTGGTGAGGCAACCTAGTCACCTGACCAGACAGGTTCTTTCTGACCTTAGGTCTCTGACTACAGCCTGTCTTGTGTAGGTCTAGCCCTTTGCCAATCTGGCAGGGAGGTCTGTTGTAGTCAACTTCTCTCATTGCTCCAAAGCAGCTTGTGGAGGAATGGATTTATTTTGGTTTATGGACTTGAGAGGAGACTCCATCCTGGCAGGGAAAATAATGGCATGAGTAGTGGGGTGGACATCACCTCCACCATAGCACTGCAAACAATGTGGGAAGGTGTGCTAAACACTGGCAAGGGGAAGCTGGCTTATAACCCCCAATAAATCCACCCCCAACAACACAGCTCCAGTGAGGTTCTAATACCCAAAATGCCACCAGCTGGGGAGCATTCATTCGGAACACATTTGTGGGGGACACCTGGATCAAATCATGACAGTCTGCCCCTGGCCCCCACAAACTAATAATCATACATGATGTAAAATGCAATGTGTTCAACTCAACTCCATAAGTACCCATGGTTTTTCTTTCAACTGAGCCATAATACCAAAAAGCAAACCCATAATGGCACAGAACATTCACACTGTAAAAGATAACATGAAGCATGGCAAAAACAGATTGAACCAATACAAGATTTAAAACAAGCAGGGCAACATCAATCTCTAACTCCAAGTTCAATAATTCTAACCAGTAACAAGTCTCTTGGAGATCTGATTCCACCCCTCCAGCTTGGCTACTTGGTCCCAGAAAACTTCATCCAGTGCTGGCAGCATGCCTTGGCAGCCATCCCATAATCCCTGCATTTTGCTGGGTCTCCACTGCAACTCACGGTTCATCGTTATGGCTCCACTGGGCCTCCATGCAGGCCATCCAGCACACCTGCTTCACACTGCCAGTGGCCATTTTTCAGGAAAAAAAACAAACAAACAACTGTGTTGCAAATCCAATGACCTCTTTTCCTGCATTTGTTATACTCCATAGTACCAGGTGGGCCACCAACTTGTTAATCCATGGGAGAACAAAGCCATTTTGAAGAGCAGGAAACTTCCTTCAGCATTCAGGCCCCTTACTTCAAAGAGTCTGCATTCTTCCTATTGACCCAATGCAGATCACCTGGCCCAATCTCAATGGTTGTCATCTCTCAAACAACTGTAGCTGAATGGGCAGCAGTTTCAGCCCAGAGATTTCCTTTCTTTCTGTGCCATCTCCATCTGCTCACACCAGTCCATTTCCACGCAAAGCAACCCTGCACCAGTTCTCAGGACACAGGCAGGCAGAATGCAGCAAGCCTTTCTCACAAACTGCTTCTGGAATAGTCTTGACAAAGTTCTTTCTCACCTTCATAAGCCAAACCTCACACTTCATAGTTCTTACTGCATTCAGGTCTTTTAACTCTGACCAGAATGGTCCACCAAGCTGTACTTACAGCACTGCAAGGTGTCTCCTTAGGCCGAAATTTCAAATCCTTCCACATTCTTCCTGCAAATCAGTTCCAAAAGGTCAAAGCCACGGAATCAGGGTTCTGGCAGCAAAAGACCCCACATCCTGGCATCAAATCTGTGGTACTTAACTTTGTTTTCTCATTGCTGCCACAAATCTGTGGTAGTTGCTGTGAAAAGAACCCAAGCAAAAGCGACTTGTGGAGGAATGGGTTTATTTTGGCTTATGACTTAAGGGGAGACTCCATCCTGGCAGGGAAAATGATGAGCAGAGGGTGGACATCACTTCCACCACAGCACTGCAAACAGCAGCAGGAAGGTGTGCCAAATACTGGCAAGGGGAAGCTGGCTTATAACCCCTATAAGCCTGTCCCCAACAACACAGATCTAGCGAGGTTGTAAAACCCAAACTGCCATCAGTTGGGGATCAATCATTCAGAACACATTCGTTTGTGGGGGACACCTGACACCTGGATCAAACCATGACAAGGTCCTGGTGGTCACAGGATGTGTGGGCCAGGACATGTGGAAACATTTTGGGAGTCTAACACTAGGGGACACCAGATCCCTTTATGATGTTGGTGACTTGACTGAGATGATTAAATCCCAGAGGAAGAAGAGCCTTGTGGGGAAAAACACAAACCTGAAGCCATGCTGACAGGAGAAAATTCCAGTGCCTACCCTTACTGGCCAGGACCTTGGGCCATCTTCTCCTTGGACAACAGGACAACAGAAGTGTGGACTCAGAAATGTTTTTGAGAATTACATGCTTTAAACAGACATCACTAATTGGCAGCTATGCTATTTTTTAAAAAAATATATTTATATTTATTTGCAAGCAGATATAGATAGATAGAGTTTAGGTGTTCTAAGGTCTCTAGCCACTGCAAATGAACTCCAGATGCATGTGCCACTTTGTGCATCTGGCTGTTAGGAGGGAAAGGTTGCCAGTAGGGTGTGGCCTGTCAACTCTTGGTAACATAAGAGAGAGAGGGGGAAAGATAAAGAAAGAGAACAGTACCTAAGGGTCTGTGTTTTAACAATGAACAAACAAAAAAGTGAAAAGCTTTAGACATATGTTTCTCAGTGAGAAAGAATTAGAAATCAGTTCTTAAAATTGAAATGAGAAAAATAAAATACAAAATTCATGGCACAATAATGATTGATTGTGGTACATTAAAATATTGAAAATGACTACAGTACAATATATCAAGATTATGTCTAAATCTTTAGTATATTTATATGTAGTGTTACAAATTAAGAAAGACAAGTCATCACTAATGTGATATTTAACTGCACCAAAGTACTAATGACAACTTGGTGGTTTGGGTGTTTACACAGACATCCATAGTAATGTTTTCACTTCCAACAGTCATGTAAAAGTTAGTTATAGATGCCAGGAAACAGTTTAGAATAATATATGAATTTTTATTATTCATATATGATACAAAAGATTCATCAATAGTTTTACATACATTTAATGGGGTACAATAAAGATGTTACATGAGCAGTCTGATAACTAAAATCTTCTCTTTCAGATTATAAATTTTGTGTGAAAATCTCTATATATTTTGAGATATTTCCTTTAGGAAGACCTTGACTTCACATATTAGTCCTAGGAGAGAAGTTCTAAAGGATCCAGATTCAAATTTGCAGCAGCTGCAAAGAAAGAATTATATACTTCACATTAAAGACTTTACAAACTAAGCATGAATTAGTTAGACAAGATTTCAGGGGCTGGAGACATGGCTCTGTGGTTAAAGGCATTTTCTTGCCATGCCTGCCCACTAAAGTTCAATTCTTCAGCTACAAGGTAAACCCAGACATACAAAAAAAAGGCATATGCATTTGGCATTCATTTGCAGTGGCAAGAGACCCTGGTGTGCCTACACATACATCTGCAAATAAATAAAGATAAAGGAAAGTTGAGGACTGTCAGTGTTAATGAGGACGAAACATGTACGACTGCAGAACAAAACAGCTATTAAATATGTTTCCAGAAGTTGTACACTGAATTATTACTGTAGCTAAATATCAGAGCTTCTAAAAAACAATTAATTAAAAAATATCAGAGCATTTGGTTTTCCTATTCTTCATTTGCTTGTTCACCAACCACATGCTGAGGTACTTCACCAAGCATGGGGATGGCAGGATGAAAATGACATAGGCCACTTCTCCATAATCACATATCATGACACTGAAAACCAGAGAAGCAGACAATATGCATGTGGTCACAGATACTATGACAGGCATAAAGCACGGCACTAATGGAACAAACAGAAGGGACTTCTTTCCCCTTCTGTGGTAATATGGTGGGGTTTTGGTGGAAGCAGTGTGAGTTGATGCCTGAATGATAAGGACAAAACAAGTCACCAGAACGAGGGAAGGAGTTATTGCAAACAGCTGGAGGTGAGGAAGAATGCTTATTTTTGACAAAAGTGTGCACTGGAGAAAAGACATCCTCTTAACAAATGGTGCCTGGAAAACTGGATATCCATGGGCAGAAGAATGAATGTAGATCACTAGCTCTCAACTCATACAAAAGTCAATTTGAAATATATCAAAGACCGCATGCAAGACCTAATGCTCTGAGACTGGTAGATGGAAACTCTAGGAAAGCACATGAGGTTATATGCATCAATAAGGACTTCCAGAAAAGGACACCGGTAGGCCAGGAAATAATTAATCACAAAAATTAAACAGTAAAACATAATCAAATCATTCAGTCAACAAATGAATTGAAAAGAGAGTTTGCAAAAGAACAAACTACCAATGCATGTGTGAATAAGTGTCTAACACCCACAGCCATCAAGGAAATGCAAATTAAAATCTCACCTCAGTCAGAATGGCTATCATGTAGAAAATAAATGATGACAAATTCTGGTGAGGCTGTGAGGGAAAAAAAGTCCTTATGCGCTGTGATGGGAATGTAACCTGTTTCAGTTGTTGTGGAAATCAGTGTGGAAGTTCCTCTAAAAGCTAAAAACAAAGCTATCATACGTATAACTTAGGTGCACCATTCTTGGGTGTATACCTGAAGTACTCTAAGTCAGGGTACCACAGAGACACTTGCATATTCATGTTTATTACAACATTACTTAAAAGAATCAAGATATGGAACAAGCTTAGATACCCATTAATAGTTGAATGCACAAATAAAACAGGGAGTTTTCTTCATCCAGAAAGAATAATGAAATTATGTCTTTCACAGGAAAACAGATGGAGCTGGTCATTGTCATTTTAAACAAAATAATTCAGACTCAGAAATATACAGTATGCTTGTTTTTATATGTGGAATCAATATTTCAAAAATATATGTAAGATATGAAAGTCATAAGGGGACTTTCATATCTTACATATATGGGAGATAAGGAGATAATTGGGTCTATGAAAGAGGTGACCAAGACAAGGGAATAGGAGGGACAAAAGAAACACCAGTATCACATATCTTTCTCATGTGGCATTGTTGCAGTCAGCTTTCTAGTTGCTGCGCAGAAAGAACCCAAGCAAAAGTGGCTTGTGGAGGAATGGGTTTATTTGGCTTACGGACTCGAGGGGAGACTCCATTCTGGCAGGGAAAACGATGGCATGAGCAGAGGGCTGGACATCACCTCTGCCACAGCACTGCAAACAGCGGCAGGAAGGTGTGCCAAACACTGGCAAGGGGAAACTGGCTTATAACCCCATAAGCCCACCCCCAACAACACAGCTCTAATGAGGTTCTAATTCCTGAATTGCCATCAGCTGAGGATCGATCTATCAGAACACATTCATTTGTTTGTGGGGGATACCTGGATCAAACCATGACAGTCCGCCCCTGGCCCCCACAAACTAGTAATCATTCAAGATATAAACACAATATGTTCAGCTCAACTCTTAAGTCCCCGCAGCTTTCAACTGAGCCATAATACCAAAAATAAACCCATAATGGCACAGAACATTCACAATGCAAAACATGAGGCATAGCAAAAACAGATTGACCAATACA